>DWPT01004896.1:0-12746 GCA_018251895.1 Agathymus mariae mariae | reverse complement strand
GATTGTATTAAAATATCTTAATTAAAATATATTAAAAAAATGTAGTAATAAGATGAAATATTAACAAATATTTGAACATCATAATAATGGTGGTAAGTTATTCAACTTTATTCAGCAAACTAATTAGTAGATCTGATAAAAATACCTTACCAGCTATACAAAATCGCACTGTTTTAATCATAAACTGTAATTCAATTATCTTACCGCATATGACAATAAAGTTTCTCAGGCGGGCACGTGAGCGGCTGCCGTCCATACGCGTACACGGCGAGCACGAGCGCCTCGAACCCGTAGCGAAGGAACGACAAGTACGACACGAGACGCATCACGAAACGCATGTGTGTGTACAGCACTAGGAAACCAGCGTACACTATCATCGCACATGTTAGCATAGCGCCGATAAAGGTGCCGTTCTGGAAATAATAAAATCTAATAAATCCGGTGAAATATGACTCGGATTCACTTGGGTTTGGTAAGGATTGTTAATTCTTTCGTAGAATAACTGTTACAGTTATCAGAAAATAAAAACTTTTTTTGAAGAAATCAACTGCTTTATTCGACATTTACGTACAGGGAGTGCGATCATTAATTCGACGGAGGTAACCAAAAATAAATCTTAATTTTGCGCAGGTAGGTCGTGTTACGAGCAATGCGAACATTGCTTTGCAGATACGGTAGGCGCGGCAACATGGATATTTATCTAGGAATATTTTGAGTTCCTTGTTAAAATTTAAGGACTAAAGATTTTCGTGTGTTATCGTGGATTTTCGTTATTTATTATTATTATTATTATCAATACCTTACAAGAAAAATCTGAGCTGAACATCTTAGATTTCATTACCACCTTACTATCAGATAGGATTGTTATCAAGCATTAACCTATTTATTGTAAAAAAAGTATATACTATTTCAGAATAAATATTGTGAATCAGATTTCTTCGTATTTTCTAATATGATCGACTATATATATCATATGTCATAACGACTTTTGTACTTCAGGGAAAACCTCTAACCATAATCAGTAATGCGAGGTACTTTTAACGTTAGCACAATTTTAGTTGCTATGGGTATGACATTTCAGATCTGGATACGGATACAGACATATGAATAACCAGTTTCGGTTACGATTACGGATATGAAATAATTTCGAATTAGCCGATTGTTTCGGATAATTTCGGTTATGGATATAAGATAATTTACGAGTTCGAAAAACAATATAATGTATTAGCAAAGTTTGACTATATGTCTTCTAACTATTATGTGATATTAAAATCGCAGAATAAAACAATATTTATGTTTCATTTAGACACTGCTCCTATCCGAAATTAACCGATACTTTTTTATCAGATTCGGTTACGGTTTCGGATATATTTTTACGGATATCCGATAGTTTCGGTTACGGTTACGGAGCTCCATGACATCCCTAATATCGATTAATAAAAAAAAACATATCATTTATTTATGATAAAACGAGGAACAATAGCGAAAGATTATGAACGCTGAAACTACGTGGCGTGTTTTTAAGCCACAATGGAAACATGAAAAATGTCTGTCTTCGATCGCACTCATGTACGATTCTATTCAATATAAACTGACGCCAGAAGGGAATGTTTGAAGAGGTTAGTTCTGCTCCGAGCAATATGAAAGATTTTATTAATTGCATGCCGTGGGTACTTACGCATATTTGGAACGTTAATATTTTTTATGCCGTGCTATAAAAGAATATCACCTATTTCACCATAAATTATTTGATTGATTATTGTTATAAATATATACTTACGATAGGGTTAACACAGGTCCCTATGACATTGCCGATGGCGTCGGCCAGCACCGCGATAGAGGCCAGCACGAGTACAAACATCGCGAAACGAGACAGGTCTTGCGGCTGACCAGTCAGGAAGTACGACGGCGCTGAGTAGATGAAGCTGTATATTATCTGAAAGTAATGCCAGTATAATAAATATACAAATATAATGTATGATCTGCCAGATCAGATGTTCAATGTCACCCATCAACCTTGTGCAATTAGGACACACCATTTACATTTAATGTATCTTCAGAGCTCCATAGTAGGGATGTAATGGATATAAAACTTCGGATCCGGATATGGATACGGATATATTAATTATATTTTACTGGTTTCAGTTATGATTACGGATATGAAACTATTTCGGCTTAACCGATTGTTTCGGATAACTTCCGATACGAATATTAGATGATTTACGACTTAAAAAATATAAATTGTATATACAAGGTAAGTTTGACTTTATTTCTAGTTATTATGTAATTAGTATTATAAATACAGAAAAAAAAAGCCTTAAAAACCAAATTTGTTATTTAGTTAGGTTTTAAGTTATTTTATTTATTTGTCTAAAATGAGAACAATGCGGCTAATATACCGGATCGCCTTGCGAGAATATGTCACAGCGCATCTTATTTAGACTCGACCGCTATCCGAAATTATATGAAAGTTTTTTATCGGAATTGATTACGGTTATCGATATATTTTTATTTCGGATATCCGATACTTTCGGTTACGGTTACGAAGCTCCGTAACATCTCTGCTCCATAGTCAAATAGCAGTATATTTTTAAATGACAATACTTAAAAAGTACTGTATAATTTTGAGATATGAGATATTTTCGATTTGGCCGAATTGGGGCGGCCTAGAATACCCTCCAATGCCATGTTGGCAGATTAGGGTGTCGTAAGAGGCGAAAGAAGCCAACCTGCTTGGTGATAGGGCTTCGCGTAAGGATTATATTATTATTAAGTAATTAATATTTTTATTGGTATTATTATCTTGCCGTAAAGCCTGCCTGGCTAGCTACCACCATACTGATTTAGTCAGCCGCCAAACGACTCGTTGTATTCCGGCTGAAGGCCTAGGCCAGTACTTTCATTCGTACCTTCTTCTCATATCCTGGGCGACAATGTCCATGGGCGACAGTTACCACTCATCGGCTTCACTAAGTTTCCCGGCGCTTTCAGCACCGCAATGAAAAAAAAAAACCGCACTTTGTACTTACTGCAGGTAAAATAACTACAATCAATAATAGTATTTTTTTCGGACAACTTAGTTACTGAGTTAGTTTACAAATCTGTCCTAAGTAATTGCGCGTCTATTTGCGACAGCCAGTCACAAGACGTCGATGACAAACACGGAATTGAAAGCATACATTAGTTGGAGTAGGTTATTTATGTTTACCGATCTTCGTCGTTATACAAACACTGTAGGTATAATAAAAAGCCTTTACTAATTAGTATAGCTAATAATACGAGCAAAACGAGTTCCTTATGAGATGTTATCATGATTATTATTAATGTGAAAATAATTTTAATATGTCATTTGCAAAGATTGTTGGGTCCAAAATATAGTGTATTCATCATTCAATCTCTGTATTTCTCTAATTTACAGCGTCATTTTATTGACCGAACCGATCCCATTAAGTTGCAAATAATTTCGAATAAGGGCAGAGTTTAAATGTAATTCATTATGACAATTAATCACTGGCCGAGCCGATACTTAGCCTTTGTTATTACATTTCTAAGGCTATAATTTGTTTTCTATGATTATAAAACTAAATAACGCCTAGAAATAAAGTCAAATTATTACATTGTAAATATGTTATATTTTTTACAAGTAGTAAATCATCTAATAACCGTAATCAAAATTATGCGAAAGAACTTATAATACAAAATAACTTCACTTGATGGTAGTTGGTTATGGGTTCTTTACAGCTTGGCTACCGCCATTGTAAAATGAACCAAAAAATATTTTGCATCCTTGTTTTCTTCGGTCGTTATCATAAGGAAGTCCAATATCTTATTCGTTTTAATAATACCGAGAAGTATTCCCCCGAATTCAGAATCTCTGGTCCTCTGTTAAGGAAAAACAATATTGAAATTACCTGCAACGGTATGCTGGTAATTAGTGCTGCAGCATAATAAGTCTTCAGGTTGTACCAGTTGTTAAAGTTTTCCTTCTTCAATATTCCCAATTCTGAAGGAACTGAAAAATAGTTTTTCTTTATTGACTGCAAACTGCTTCAACAAGAAAATTTACAAAGTAATGGTTGAGACAGGAAAATACTTGTGTTGTTATAGCTTGTACGAGGTAACGTCGTAAATTGACATCGTTTTCCTCCATCGAACAACTCGACTACGGCCTTCAACCAACAATTCTATTAAGCAGCTTTTGCCACCAAAAGACACGAAAATAGAAATAAAATACCGAAGATAACATACGACATCCAGCACGCCAGGAATGAGATGGAGTGGCAGAAGTACAAGGTGACTGCGTTTTTTATACGACAGCAGTAACCAAGCTGACAGAACCAAAAAAGTTTCTTATGATATTACCGTCAAGATATACTGCGACGGATCATTCACGGGTTCACGATTACACACTACGGCCGGTATCTCCCCTATGGTGGTGATCGTACCACCTGCACGGGCGACGCGGTTTGCATCCTCGTTCGTTATCCGCACTGCAAAGGACTGGATTAACTTGTCCGCGTCGGTGTAATCGCCACTTACCATCAGGTGGGATTGTCAAGCATTACCTTTGAGCACCTCGCGATTTAACTCAGTGCACGATCAATTGTCGTCCGCGCCGCGTGTAATCTAGCTAGCAATTATTCATGAATAAATCCTTAACAACAAAGTAGTTTTAAGTACATCGTTAGTATTTAATTGACTAATCCTACATAGCTAGTATTACCTATTACTATTATATTACCAATCCGGAATATGCCATAACAAACGAAACAACATATATATACTCTACAAAGAAAATATAAAAATTAGGAATAGTATCAAATCAATGACAGCGTGAATATTTAATGTCCAAAAATAAATTCTACAATTTTTGCGCTTTCAACTTTGTTCTACATTAAAAAAAAAATTTGTGTATTAAAGACACACTACACAAAAATGTAAGACTTGAACAATATTTTATTTTTGTTTTGGCTATTCATCATGTTCAATTAGATATGACATCAATTAACATAACGCGTAGCAAAATTACGTGAGTGAAGTTTAGCATTTTTGCATAAAACTTCTTTATTTTATGCTTGTATTATTTTACAAATAATGTAATTAATTAATTTAAAGAGATTCATCCATCGTTGAGGCGACGTCAATATCCTTTGCTCTTGGTGCACCATGTTGAACGACGGACGTGCGGTTTTCGTGGCAGTATCGGAGAAATAGTGATACCTGGATCCCCCTCTTCAATTTTGCCAGGCAAAATTTCAGTGATACCTTCGATGTTACGAATATTCATAGGCGAAATTGACAACTTATCATCACGCGGCCCATCCGCTCGTTTGTTAACTATTTACATAGAAAAATACGACAGTTCCTGAAATGTTATATAAGAAATTAAATTCGAAACAAAACAAATCATACAAAAACTCACACTTCAGGACGGCTGGCATCAGAGAGGTATAGCAGAGATAGGCAGTAGAAACCAAAAAGTATGAAAGATTGCTGAACGTCTTCGAGGCGTCTTTACCGGCATTCTCGTAGACTAGCCCCAGAAGTACTCCTATTACCAAATGCATGACCACTCTTATGTGCGATGTAGTCTGTAAGGAGACAAATCAGTTGTGGTCGTAATATGTAACAGGTGTGGCAGAGTGGAAGCTCAAAAGGTCTAAATCACCAAAACTTGGAGAATGGAATGCAATGGAATTGAATCGGTAAAGTGGCAATTTGTATGAATGGTGAACGGCGGTGGCTTTGGTTTAAAGTTGGTGGTGATGACCATAATAGTAAATGAAGATGAATATGATCATAACGATAGTGGTAATTAAGATAGCAATGATGACAATGTTAAAATATAAGTAGCTACCAATGCAAAATTTGCTTTAGACCGCATGTTTCGCCATCGGTGGCTGTGATCATTAAAATTAAATTAGTATTAATTACATCGAAAAGTGGAATGTATTACGTTATACACTATTAGAGGTGCGTAGTAGCACCCATCCTCGCACTAAGGAAAGATGCATTTGTAATAAATGTCAGTATATACCAACATTCATACCGTCGCCAACACGTGTAGGAGAAATCCTCGAAATAAAGAATCAACAAGGCTATGATTCTACGACTGTTGACTGCGAGGACATTGCAGTTCAAGTTGCAAAGTAGATTAATAGTAATTAAATGACAATGGACCTCCATAAATTGAGGTCTAATATTATCTTACCATTAAATAGTAATTAGGTATAATATGTTTCGAAACACATGTTGATGACCAACCAACCGTTAAATTGAAGCTACATGTTACAATAATTGTCCACTTTGATGCAAAAACCTCACATGAATCAGCTAACAACCCAACCCAGATACATAAACGTTTTAATAATAGTCACGCAGACTGCGTCACGCACATGTACGAGGAATTACATATTTCCATCCACTTTTGAATGATAAGCCCTTGAATTTCGATTCAGCCTACCCATGCTAGAAAACAAACAGCCAGTTCGCAGTATCAAACAGCTGACAAAAACCGTATGCCTTAATTTCACTAAATTGGCCCTTCAAGAAGCGATTACATTGTTTCCTTAGTGGCTAGCAACGGATCGAAAGCTTCCAAAGCTATGAAGTCGACGAGCAGCAGTGATCGATCACCAGCAACGAATAGATAAGTCATGTTAATCCGTGTACATTGAAGTTACTGAATTTTGTCATCGCTTACAAAATTTGCGTTGTAACGGCTCAAGTCACCTGCATTTTTATCATATCACCTGTACAAATTTAAACTTACCCAATCACGATATTGCTGAACCAGACACCGCCTCAATAGTACTCCAAACTTGTACAATTCGTGTGGCTTGTTGATGACAATGGACATTTGCCCATACGCGAACTGTGGAGACGACACAATGGTCGGCGCGGCAGGATGCGAGGTCAGCTGTTGCGTCGAACATTTCTTCGCCAAGATTTCGTTGAACTTGCCGTACTCACCGTTCGCTATTTCGAGCACTGAAGAAATAAATTTACAAGTGAGAAATATAAACATGAAATCGAGATCACATAACTAGGTATTTCTGAATTTTGTCAATATTGTAACGCGCTATAGTGGTAAATTTTGTTCGTAATGTACAACAAATTCGCTTCGGAATATATATTTACAATGTTATGTATGTCTGTATTATTTTTGTGTTATAGAGTAGAATTGATATGAATCTTTTAGTGCTTGAGTTTCAATTACCACTTATTCGAATGGTTGAGTTACTACCATCGAAAGATTCCAGCATATCATAAAACGCAATTACTTCTATGGCACTTTACCGTAAGTTGCATAAATAAAATAAACATAAGTATCGAACTGACGTCATTAAAGAAGTTAATTTAAAATAACCGGCGGGACGTTTCATGATTTTTAATAATCAACTAACAAGAAGGTTAGCCATCAGATGGCGCGTTGTTACCTCCATCCGTATCTCAGATTCATTAATGGAGAATAAAGGAACGGGAAACATGCTTATTTTATTTAGTTTCCATTTCGACACTGCACCTTATATACATTAAAGATTAAAGACGTTTCGCAGTTTATTCTAGGCGGGCGACAGTTCCCAGTAAAAAACCCTAGACCATGCGTGAATACTCTCAAATTAAGCAAAGCTCAGCGATCTCCAACACGAGAGAACAGCTGTCATAGCCTCTTCTGTTACACGGTGTACAACGTACAAAGGAACAGAGCAGATTCACTTGGGCTCAAGGCAGATGGATTTCTATACACTTCAAATTCATGCTCACACAGTCACAAACCCGCTCTAGGTTTCCTTTGTTGCGGGTGGCATGGAATTACAAATATGACATAATAGACACCCATAACCATTTATCTGTTTCATAAGCGTCTGCCCCAGCCATTAATCGAACTCCGGACTTCTCACTATCAACTGGTCAACGGCATCATCAAATTAATTGTATTATGAACTCTACGATTAAATGTCAATATTTAAATGAAACCAAGATTAAGTATTAAGTATTTGATTATTTATAAGGTACCTTTTTATCAAGTAGCATATGCGTTGCAACTATGCAAAATGACGAACTTTTAACCAATAGCATAGTTCCACTTATAAACAAATATTATGAGTTCGTGGATTTCAATGAGCGAGTTATCTTGACGAGTCACGAAAAACAATTTTGAAAGAAAGGTCGCGTCATTCGCTATTATTATTAATAATTTAACTGTTTCACTATAGAATACTTTACCAGCTATGGTAAAGCTTAGAACGGATCGGCAAATTCGACACCTTATATTATTGGGTTTATTTTGTTTTATTGGTTTTGTTCGTTCTGTAATAATATGTCTCATTTAAATACTATTTAATAATATAATAATCGTGTACATTATTATAAAAAGCGCCTTACACCTGAACACTTTGCTGTAAGAAATCAATCGTATTTTTACTCGTTTCCTTGGTCCCAGTTCAATCGTGTGGCTTGTGTTGAGTATAGGAATGATACAATGGTATTTGTCAGACGGACGAGAGCGTCTAGTTATTTCAAAAAGCTGTTGTTCGAAGGTGTTGGCCGAGCTTCAGACACGGTTTATTATGAGGCAAAGTTTGTTGCTGGAATTTTATTTATTAAATTACTAAAGGTTTCGAAGTTTTCTGTTTAGCTCTTATCAACGATACATTTTATTTGACTACTTACTGTTATTTCATTTTCAAACATGAATATTATTTACATAATTAATTAGTTCTACAAACAGAGGCAACTCATGCTCATATATATATTACTTGACGTTAATATACTTACGCACACACAGCATGATAATTATACTAGATAAAAACAAATAATGAATTCTCATATTTTAATTTGCTGCTTTCATAAATAAATGTTGTATTTACATAGAAAAAATGGTATTTATATGCCTTTCTGTAGTCTAAGTCAGTGTAGTGTACTGTAGTGTCGTTTGGAATATATGTGGAAACCGAGTCCTTCTGACACGGGTATACTAAAATACTTAAAAGGACTTAACAATTAGTTAACTTTATGAACTGTAATTTTATCAATAAAGTTATTATTACAAGACATGTAGGATGCTACTTTTGGTACGCATTTATATGCATTCCTTACCTATTCCACTCATAAGTTCGCTTATAGTAGTTGAATGGGCGAGTGCCAGAAACAAAATATTTGGCGCTTCCGTGCTACGGACGGCACGTTAAGTCGTTGGTCTGGTACATAGTCGTTAAATCTTATCGGAGATCTTTAGGGGGCGTAGGATTCGACGGCACTCGGGTCGTGGCAAATTTCTACGCTTCCTCAGTTACAAGATACCCCTACCCTATGACCCGCTAATGTGTTTATCACCTATCTCTTGAAGTTATCAGAGTTAGTTTCGTTACAAGTTCCTATTAAAAAAAAAAAAACAAACACGCCAAAGTAATTGCATAATCAAAACCACCGACGATCTCCTTTGAGACAGGTAGCCGAGTTCAAATGTCTCGGCCACTTAGTTAATAAGCGCCTAAAATACGACTTTAGACCGCAGATTTGCACCTTCATTAACGAAGATACATTCATTACATTCAAATAAGATAAAATTAACGTTGTTTAGGGCATGTTGCCAAACTTTTTACATATGCAGTCTGTGGACGGACCTTCAGATATTTTCTTATGCAGTACAACAATGTGCTAAGGGTGGTACTGGGGAAGCCACGTCACACAATACGTCTGATTCTGTCGTGTCGCGCCTACGACGACCCAGCTTGTGAGCCGCAAAATTACCGTCCTCAGCACATTGGCGTACGAAAAAGATAATCCACTCTAGAGGTGTTGCGATGTAGCACACACCCACGGCAACATGTGTTGTATCATATATAAGAAGTTTCGTTTTTTAAGTTCCTTTTGTATACCAACCCGCCTATAAGTACAAATCCGTTGTATTAGTTTCCTAGTTTTAAGCGTAAAACATGGTACAGTTACGCTTGCAACAAGTACGTGTAGAATGATTAGCATATCATATATAAAACGAATACTACAATACTAATTTATAGGATTTTCACAGGTGCGTGAAATCAGTGAAATCATTTAGATTTCTCCTCCTGACTCAAGCCACGCATCATGCAGCTAGAGAGCCAGTTAACCTGACTAACAAAAATTATTGCTTGGCCGACAACTTATCGGTGACATATGTTCCAAATGTGTATAGACGCTGACAACTGATCATGTGATGGTTTGTTTGGTTGACATTTAATAGCAATAAAACGATTACACCGAAATAGGTATTCTCATGTCTAAATGCGACGCCTGATGCAAGGATTAATTTATCATTGACAAGTCAAAGTAACGATTGATTAGGAACCTTGGAAGACGTTTCATGCTCATTCGGGTTCATTTTTTTAAGGTTCGCACTGTGGCTGAGCATTAAATGACAAACAAGTTGAGCAACATATACGCACCGAGTGTACTGAAAATATCTTATGACCTTCATATTTTGGAGCATATATTAAATCTTATGAGCGTGTATCTACAACTGTAAATTGAACTGGTTATTACTAGTATTGCATAGTGTAGAGTCGCAAGAAAGTTATCACATGTAGATTAAAATACGTAAAGGAATAACCTCGTTTTCTTTCTGGAAGGAATACTTTGGTATTTTATATTCTACGTTACTAAGCACTTCAGAGCCAGATATTTTTTCTGAAATTTTGGAGGACTTTGTACAATCAAGTAACGTTCATATCAACTAAAACAGTTCAAGTTCACAGTACCTACTTACATAACAGAATCACTTTAAGAGAAACATTTAAAGAAATAGGTGTACTCACCGTAACCAGTCAATATATTTATGGTGATTTAGTTAATTATGAAAAAAAAAATGTACAAGCAGAATAGTGATACACACAATCATGATATAGAAAATAGTCATAATTTGGTTACGTCTTTGTATCGTCTCCAAAAGGTTCAGCGTTCTTTTACGGGGCTTGGGGCTTGGAGTTCGATTTTACAATAAAGATCCAAAGTTGACACGTGAGTTACCTACTGGATATTTTAAACGACACTTTAAAGCACCGGAAATAGGTAAAGGATATTGCGGTATAGATGAACATATTAATGACAAAGACATCTTGTAATAATAGTGTCGTAACCAGTTTGACGCCGGTTAAAACTTACTTTTTAATTGCCATGTGTTGTTCTAAAGATTTGCTGAGGAATTGCTTTCGCTGTTTCTTCTGCTCAACGTTAAAGCACGAAACAAAACGTTAACAAAAAATTTTAAATTTGAATAATATGTACTCACTATAATCCGCTGGATTGTGATATATTGGACATTGTAGCCCTACAGACGCGAGGTAGGGAACTGTGTTTGCGCTAGTACCGCTATATATACACAACCCTTCCGCTAATACGTATACCTGAAATGCATAAAAGATATATAAATAGACTAACCCCCCTATTTCGTAACTCTTTTAACAGCACTATTCACTGATAAAGTAGTCAGTTCGAGTTTTGATACTATAATAATGATAATGATTAATAAAATTTAACCATAATCGAAAAAAAAAATAATATAACCAATTCATTAATTAACAAAATCACGAACAAACAACAGTTGACAGTTCAATTAAATTACTAGTTAAATTTAAATGCTATGATCGATCTATGACGTTAGAGCATTTAATTATTATTTTTATTTACTGAGTGACAAAATAAACTTATGTCTTTATATGTCTTCTACAGGACATTAACTCCTTTACGCGAGGTGAAAATCTCTAACCTGATCAAATATCTTGTAGAGCGAAGCCGGCGGCTGGTGGATGGTACAGATTATGGTACGTCCGTTGCGAGCTAAGTTCTTTAGCATACTGACACACTGTGCTGATGTCATACTGTCCAAACCACTGGCAAAATATTGAGCAAAATTTTAATATAGGATGTGCCCTAGTACCTTTGATACAATTTGGTATAACACTAAACAACATGTCAATGGGTGGAAAACTTTAGATAATTACTTTACTTAATTTACAAAACGTAAATTATTAAATGGGTTTATATTTTAACTTCAACATTTTGATTTACATTTTATTTTCTAAATATTCATCAGAATATATATTACGACATTTTCTTTTTTCAATCAGAAACTACGTATATTGTAACAATAGGAGATAAAAAGTGGTTTTTCCCTAACATTTTCCGTACATAGTAATTTGTATTTTAATATCTTATTTACGCTAAAACTTTATACGTTTAATAATATTCCTATATATTTATTCATCATTTAACTTTTTATTGCATTTATAGAATAGATTAAAAACAGTAATACCAAACAGTTCAAAAGGCGGTCTTATCTATTACCAATTTATTCTAGACAAGACAGACAAGACTTAAGATTCGTACTAAAGAACAGAAAAGATGAGTTAAGGTGCACGAGAAGTGCAAATAAATGTAAGTATAATATAATATATATATAAGAAGATAATTTTAAAAATTTAATATCTTTTGTTTAACATAAATTATGTCTTGATAAACACACAATATCGTGTATAAGAGTGGTAACACTGGATAACCTGAGTAGGACGATAAAAAAAAATAAGTCAGTCATGATAAAAGTCAAACCTTTACCACAACATTGTGTAGACTATTAGTCTACGTTGTTCATCTGTACTACTATGTAAATCTGTTGAGATTTTGGTGTACTATGTCTCGAGATAACTCAAAAACGGCTTGACCGATCTTAATGATAATCGGTATGTAGTGAGAACATCTGATTGCGC
>DWPT01004895.1:0-12746 GCA_018251895.1 Agathymus mariae mariae | reverse complement strand
AGTGAACGCTTACCAGTGTGGTGTACTAGCAGTAGCAAATAGTGGAATACCCTTACGTGAATGAGTTCGATACCTATGGAACTGTACAGTACAATTTATTATTAAGTGGTATGCGTACAGTAGCAAAGCCATAACCTGAATCGCATATCTTATTTTACAAGCATACACTTACATGGGCTATAACTATGACAAAATTATAATTTATTCGTTTTAAGAGTTTTTTTTTTGATTCTAACATTTTGGTAAAAATGATTCCATGCGGATCCAGTATATTCTGATAACAGATAATCTAAGACATATTTAATCTGGAGGGGTCGTCTGGTTTGTACAGCCAGACTGGGAAGAAAGCTACAAGATCATCGAAATTTAACAGCCCTATGGCGTCTTTAGGGGGTGCGACACAGCGAACAGCGCGAAGTAGCGGGCGGATCTAAGATCTATTCCAGAAGGATACAATTGAAAAAAGAATGAGAAGGCCCGTACCTGTTTGCCGGTTTAGCCGCAATATGTATCCGCAACAACGAGGGCGTCTTCGGTTTTCGTCGGGCTCTTCTCCAACTTCTTCCGGAACAAAAGTACAAGGAAACGGCAGTAGACGTAGGATGAAACAGAAGATTTAATTTCCAAGACAGTTCAAAACAGCGACGAACGCGGCGCGAGCGACTGCCATCGACCGACAGAGTGGTGGTAGCAAAAAACACTATCAAATCCGTGCGCTCGTTCCATAAACGTTACCGCAGGTTATATACGTGGATGTGTAAATTATGAGAGGAAAGGAAGGGAATAAAACTAAGGAATTAGTATTGTGTATTTTCTGCTTATGGAAGCAGAAAAACTGATGGTGTACAGTACCTGACGTGGAACACTACGTGATCAGTCAAATTTATAGAGGTATAGAAATGCCGCCGTAGTTAGTGAAGTATAGTGGAGTTTAGGTGGCGAATTAGTCCGACATATTATACAATATAAAAGTATCATTTTCAGAATTCTCTGTTTCTTTTTTATTAGTGCATATTATCTATGCATACGATTGTGTACTGTGAAGCGAACTAGAACGGGGTGGTACTTCGACAATACCACTAAAATTAAGCAAGCTCTTTGATGAATCGACGACCTGAGAGAGAGATGGAGGCATTGAGGTTGTCGGGGCCGATTGGCCATCAATCAGGCGCGAGTTACTCGGGCATCAGATATCAGATAAAGCGACCGGCTAGTTCGCAGCGCAGCCGAGCCGGACTCGCGCGCCGTCCTCCGCCGCGGACGCGCGCTCGCTGGCGCGACACGCGACCCCACGACACCGCGACACGCGAGCGGAACCGCACCAGCGGCCGTCGGCGATGAAACTCACAAACAGCTGCCAGCCACCCACCCTGCCCGCGCTTCTCACGCATCTATGGCGGCTACCAAGAACGAATATCATTTTGGTAAGTATTGTCAGTGTGTCCTGGACGATGCACCGACACTCCTCACTGTTCGCATGAGTACAATCTTGCAACGTTCCTGCAGGTATTCGTTTCTGCCGACTCCTCCTCATAATTTTATGACGTCTCTAATAACTCGTCTATAGGTACATCGAAAGTTCGTCGCGGCACCGTCGCGCGTGACGCACGACACGACGAGCGTGAAACGATATTTCTTTGTTTGCAGTAAAGTCCACATTTTATTACTCGCGACTAGGTTTTAACGGGCCGATGCCAGTGTACAGAACAAGAGTTGCATGGGCACGGTTCTCGCAGTGAAATGAGATTACGGCGTTTCAGTTTAACAATTGATTATTTGAGGCAAAATGTAAGATCGATGGGCATAGGAACGGAGAGAATCACCGCGAGACTGGCGATTGTATAAAACGATACCGGTGGATGTTACCCGGTGGCGATGCGGCGGTGCGCTGATGGCGCCCATGGCCGCATCGATCGCGTGGGCCGCATAAGCCGCGTCGTCCAGCACGGCTTCCTTGTTATTGTTAGCGAATGTTGACCGCGCGGCCGCCGGTTGCCCGGCCGGCGCGACCCCTAGCACGGCGCGAACCACGACGCGCAACTCGATTTAGGGACAGCCTTACTCGGTGAACATACGATTGTGACATAATAAAACATAATATATAGTAGTTGAAAATTAGATAGTACGTAAATATTGCAGTGCGGCGTGCGTCCTTGGTGCACTCGTTGGTGTCCGTCATGGTGCAGTGCGCGATACGCGGCGATGCCGTGATGCGCAGAGAAATGCACACCCACTTACATTACACTACAATACGAGATTTGCTCCTCACGCGTTTTAATAGTAATGGCTCTCGTGGGTTACTGCCACTCGAGTGGTGTGGTGACGTTCCGCACCGCACTGTACACCGGCCTATCTAACAAACTAATCAGGATCAGGACAATCGTAATCAAACAAAGTTATATGTAATCGCCACTGCATATTGCACCTTAGGCTTGCTTCCTCACAGCACACAAGTTAACAGAATATAACGTACGCCTAATCAGTGAACTCGTAATGAATAATAACAATTTTTTCGACTGTTCACTATATTCCGAGAAAGAACGAAATAATGTATTTCGAAACAAAAAAAATCGGTGATTTTTTGGAATGTAGGTTTTATGAATATCACTACGACCAAGGATTCACCGCGTTATAATAATTCGTATTTCGTTAGCTAATTATGGGGATTACATTCATAAGTGAAAATTAAAAAAAACTTTTTTCAAAGGACAAACATAACCACATTAATAAGAAAAATTGTAAATACATATAAATAAAGAGACAAAATGAGACAAATAATAATAATTAATCTACCTTCACTATACGAAAATATCTATATAAAATACGTACACGAGCCATACGAATTTATAACCGCATACACACACATGCACAACACCTAACATCCACGCGCTCACGTACATCATTACACACTGTATCAGTACACACTGCACCGCGGCAGATTATTCACGTACATAAAATATTTAGGATACTTAAAACTATATTATAAACCAACATCCCTTACCCGTGGGTAAACACACGATTCTCTACAGGTTACCTGCGTTCAATTTGTCATTAACATTTCAGTGCTCCGCCACTTTACATTGTATTAATGCGTGTTGGGGTTTTATCAAGAATATAGTGTATTTTTAACAAAAATGCCGGAGAGGAAGAATGACGATAAAGATTCGTGTAATTATATTAAGAAGAAAATAATGAAATTAGAAAAGAAACTTCAAAAACGAGGCCAAAGGTCATCATCACCAACGGATTCTGACAAGGTGTCGGCAGCACCTCGAGGTGTTCAATGTTTACGTGTTCGTCTTTACACCAAGAAACTGTGGCTAGATGTAACATCTGGCGCTCACCATACCTGCGGTATTTGGACCTTTACGTACATTTACGAATGTTGTTATCATTTGTAATTATGTACAAAATTAACTATTCACTAAATTCGAGGTCACGTTTCCATTTTACTACGAGTCACGTTGCTCGCTGTGCTATCTTGTCGATGTGATCGTCGAATGTCTGTCGAGACATAATTATACTGACTTGTTCATAATATTGCACAAGCATTCATCTATACCAGTAATTAAAAATTAATTACTACAAAAGACGACTGTTGATTCTTTTACAGACAACAGCTCTATAGAAACGGATTATGATATATACCCATACCGAAGAATTCTGTCGAACCTGTACGGTCGAATAGCGCGTCAGGCCCACAGTCGCCACAGGGGCGAATATACCTATGTGTGGATGTAGTGGTACAAGAATCTATAAACACAGTTCGAAGAAGTTCCCAGTACTGAAAATACGGGACAAAACCAAGAGTTAGACGAAAATGTTTTAAAAATATTGGGAACTGACCCATCATCAACTACGTCGTTTGGTGAAAAAATCCAGAATGGCATGGTTATACGTTATGAATTTATAGCCACTTCTGGTTTGACGAAAGAACATCGAAAGTAGCTATTATAAACTAATTTGCCTAATGTTAATTGTAAATTTATAGACGCTTCATCCCTTAATCTAGAAATCAAGGTAGCGGTCGCTCACCTCATAGTGAAGCGAGATAAAGTTTTACAGGCGAAACAGAAGCAAATTCGTAGCACTATTGCCTGTCTTAATAAGGTATTGATGATTTTTTATCTAAAAAACAATAGATCAGATTATATTAAAGTTGCTCGTTGATACAGGGCGTATTTTATGCGGCTTTCAGCATAACGATTCTATCACCGGACGAAATTTTTTACTTGTGTGCTGAATAAAGATAGAAGTTGGAGGATCGAGTGCAACTGGCTACAATTGATAACCTACTCTTCGAACAATAGCTTGCTAATACTTTAAAGACGGCTGAGGTTATAAATCAGTCAAAGTCAGGAGCCGAGCTGAAGTCTGCGCCCCCTTCTAAGCCTGTAACGAATAAGGTGAAGACAGTGAGGGAACTGTCTGATAGGAATTTAAACGAGAAGGGTCCAGCTCTGACACCGCACACCGACGCGACCTCGGCGGACGAGGGAGTCTGCACTTCGGTCGGACAACAGCACGTGCAATAATCCGCGGCGTCACGTCCTCACAACCGCCGCAAACGTCAGTAGAGACAGAACGGTAACATTACGCCTTTGTTTATAAATTAAGTCTTTGTCTTTTGTCTTTTTTACAATCAGTGGTCGAAAATAACATTGAATTATACCATACTATCCAGGATAAAGGGTTATGAAATTCCTTTTATTAAAACCCCATTTAAAAAATATATACCACCATCTAAAAAATATTCGCGTGCTGAAGTCTAATGTTTTGATCAAGTTATAAACATATTTTTTTAATAAAAATTCACGACAATTTTAAGAAGTACTTACGATTTAAATAGAAAGATAAAACCTAATTGAATGAATGTCCTGCCGTTCGGTTTCAACACCACAGAAACATACCGTCTTTACAAAGATCAGGAAACCCGTTGTGAAGTCATTAATATAATCCAGAATATTTATCATCAATTTATCTTGACAATTTATATCTCGTAGCAAATTGCTATAATGCGAATGTGTCGATCATGTAAAAGTTACCAAGGAATTGTTTTCCCTTTGGGTATTATTATAAATTGGTCTAAAAGTTCTACAATTCCCAGTAATTCGTTTAGATATCTAGGCCTCCACAACGATGGAAATTAGGTTGCCTGTTGAAAAACGTCATAACATTCTGTCCGTTGAGTAGGACTGGTTGTATACTAAAAATTTAGGGAGATGTAAGTAGCTTAAACTAAATAGCGATAATAATTACGGAAAGTTTATGACTATACCGACTACGCTGAGGGTGAAACTGCAAGTGGTATATGGAGTGAACAAGAAAAGGATGTTTTATTTTGACATTAATAATTGACTAAGGATACTATGTGTCTGCCATTGAAATATAAACGACAGTTAGCTACATTGTTAACTTGTAATGTAAATGATACAGTTACATGCAGTGTAACTAAGTCTATTGACACATTTGTATACTGTGGCAGTAGTACCACAGATTGTTCTTTGGACATGTGTACTGTTACAAGTACAAATAATATTTTAAACTAGATATTAAGACAAAGGAAAAGCTCTTCAATATGAATATTGTACATTAAAATATACAGGGCTTATCCGGTAAAGAATTGGATGTAAAATTATTTATTAGACATATTAATATTCATATATTATGTGTAACTAAGCATTGATTATTGTCGGGCTCTGTATTGAGCGCACTGTTGAGAGTGTTGAGTTAGCCTGTATGGAATCCGAGCGGTTTGATATTGTGCGTCTATGTCGATCCCCTCCTGGTGACTTTAGCCTTTCGAGGACACGTTGAAAGATGTACTTAAGTGTTTTTGTGTGTCAAAAAACAAAAATAATTATGTGTGACGATCTCAACATAGATATTTCATCAGCTACCTCTAGGGTTGCTATGCTGCTTGATTTATTCAGATTTTTTATATTTAAATCCGCTATTCACTGAACCCGTCACTGAGTCTGTGCCAGAATCTACGGAACCTCACTTTTGGAACCGAATGATCCCGAATGGTCTGTATGCAGCACTTTTAAATACAATAGATACGGAATATATCAAAATATTTAAATTTAAATATAGATGTAAATTAAAAAAAAAACAGTGATCGGTGTACAGCTGGTATTTTCAGTAGGGCTCCATGTTTTGTTGAACATATAAAAACATATTAGGGAAAAAATTCAAATAATAAAATGAAAACTACCTGATATGTTATCATTAATAAGACCGGTAAAAATAAATCACACGATATGAAATAAGAATGTCAACACATTCATCATACTTCATCATTAGAAGTAGTTAATACTTTTTAGACACTAAATATCAAAAACGCCGGCGACCTGTTAAAGTTATAAACAATGTAGTCGATGTCTTAGCCTCCTGCCTTACTGTAATCTATCTATACTAGTAATAAAATTATAACTGATCGCTTTCTGTACATTAACGAGATATGAGAAAAAACATTATTACGGAATAGAACACAAAACAATAGTTGTTAGAATTTTTGTCTGTTTGTCTGTGCGTTTGTTCCGCCAATCTGTCTATTGTAGTAAGCGTCACTTAATACTTATAGTTTGTTTCATTACAATCCGTCCGTGATAAAAAAATTATGAAATAATAAACGAGAAAAAGCCATTTGCTAGTGTTTTATAAGTGTGTTGACTTAGGTACTTTTCCAGATCTAATGAAATATTAAAAAACATTCTTCCCTTTAAATCCGGTGATAAATCAGATCGTATCAGATCAATATCTACAGACCAGTTTCTATTTTACCAACATTTGATTTCAACAGAAATGACTTACTTCACTGTAATCAATACGCCTTCACTAAAGGTCGCGGTACAACTTATTCAGGTGCTAGGCCTCTTAAACACAGTTTTGAGGCCTGGGAGGAGTCACAGAATGCTGTATATGTGTGTTTAGTCACTACGGCGTCAAGTACCATGCACTCGAGTCAACGCATCTGGTGGGTTATTAACGTATCCCATGGGCATTTTTCTTCCATTTCATTTCACAAATAACCCTCAATATCTACGAGTGTATATATAATCTCGAATAACAAAACACTGAAGCATAATTAATGATTAAGCGAACTTACTCGTAAATGGCGTTCTATTGTTATTATGTGAGGTGTTTCCCTATTACTGGCTCTCCGGCACCGCGACCGAAACTGGTATAGAAGATTTGACGGTCGATTTTATAAGGAGCGTTGTAGCTAATCAGGCCGGTAACCTGCCGTGCAAGTACCGCCGGGATTAACCTGATCGGTATTGAGTCCAGCGACCATCGATAGAAGAGCCTCGCCCATCGATCAACTGGGTCACATTTAACGAAGGGTTTGGTTCGATTTTAACGAAGTCGTACGATAATTTTGTTTAATTTTTTATAGCATACGTAAATGTTTGACAACATTTCCACCTGATGGTAATTGGTGATGAAGTCTAACATGTTCAACACACTACCTTTTAGAAGCTTATTAACTCTCTTCACGAAAGAGAAGACATCAAGACATCGCCTACATCATATATAGGCGAGAACACCGCCGCTAACAAGCTATTTAGGTAAAAACAGCATCACAGAAATAGCATTGTGGCGTATTTATCATAACCATATCGATATGACATTGTCATGTCGCGGTTTTTATGTTCCTTTAGATCAACTCGATAAAAATAATTAACTCCATAATTTTTATGTTAATTGCGTAATGGATCTTGATTTGATCAATCTAAACATCATAAGCAGCTGACTTGAATATAAATATCAATATCTGAAGATAACCTCTGTACCAAATTTTCTTGTATCTGTGTGTGTGCGTGTGTGTGTCGTATTGACGGGCTTAAGTGTTCACAATAAAATACTTTATTGTACAAACACACACCAAAAACAAACAGATAAGTGAAGAAACATGAAAAATAATCAGAAAAAGAAATAATGGACGATCTTATCGCAAAAACCGACCTCGTGCAAGCAACCCAGGGAAAGGGGACTATGTGTGAAAACAATTACGGATGCGGTGTACTTTTAATTTACAAACACGCGTAATGTAGGGCTAGAGGAAGGGAAGGAATTGGAAGTAGAACTTGCCCCACGCGTCCATCATAATATTGGGTAAGTTCATTCACAGTGGGCCGCTTCAAGTCCCGCTGGCGTTTGCCCGAACACGACGTCTATAGAACTTACAGTTTTCGGTATATAACGCGAACACTTACGATGTAGTCGTATATTTTATCATCAATGTTATTTTGTTTCTTCTGTATATACAGCGATATACATCGCTGATAGATTGTGCATCACACAATAGTTATTGCATGTATGCTGCTAATTAACACGCACGCCCCTAAACGTGGTTTGATCTGATCATTTCTACACCCCTCCAGAATGTCTACAGACACATGGATGGTTTGGTCTACCATTACAATACTTTAATTAGTTAATATATACATATATATACACATATATATATATATATACATATATATACACGCTATTGCAATTAAGTATTGTAGTTGCCGTATCGACTGGTAGTAATTACAGTATTTTATAATTCAAGTGTTTTGATAGAAGATCGGATTATTTGGAGGTCGAGTAATTTTTTATTTACCTATTTGTAAGTCGTTCACTAATGAATGATTTAATTTAGATACATCTCTACATATTACCGAGTAAACGGTGACAGTTCACAATAAATTTGTAAATACTATTAATATTGTGGGAATTTTATCATTGCGTTTCAGTTTCTACGTCCCCAATTCTATGCTGTGCACCGAGCGAGGTGGGTCGAGGACTCTAGGCAGTACCATATAATAACGTAGCGCATTGCCACGGGATCCTATTAACTGCCTGTGTCAGTTATCACATTGCGAGCGGAGTTTATTCCGTCTACGCGGGAACACTTCGCTCTCGGTTCCCGGTATCGTGACGCGGCTGGTTCCCGCGGTGTTCCGTTACGTTTCATTCATGCAGCTCCTCGACTTCGGACGTGGCGTCAGCACTCGTCGCACCCGCCGACCTACCTACATACATACCTGCCAGTTACATACATACCTACGCGAAATGAACAACTGTACTGTGTAGTTCGATTAGGTTTTATTGTAGCTCGCAGCGTCGTCGGTCCCGTTGCGTTACATCGAGACGCATTCACCGTCACGCCGCCAGTATAATTATTGTGTTGTGGAACAGTTGACCTGATTAACTCTAACTGCTAGCCTACGGCACGGTGCGGAGAGAGCGCGGTCCGGGGGGGGCGCGGGGGCGGCACTGTACGCGATAACGAAGCGCCCGCGCTGACCCCGCCGTCCCCCGCACACCTCAGCCCGCACCTCCAGCCGCCCGCCGACGTTGCGACTTCACTGAAGCCTCATGTGGAGCTCCGAGTAGCATCATTATTTCTCATCGACCTGAAAGTAGCTCGTCCGCTCGCTGGCACCATCCGCCGGGGCCACGCCGGTCCATGCCTACGGAGATGTATGAACGTGCGGCAGCTGTTCTTGGTACACGCGTATCACGTTCGATACGCGCTCGAATATATATTTTTTTGTTGTTGCTTATTACTCTAATGAATACCGTTTAAAGCAAACTTAGCCGTGAACAAAACACTACTTTTGACTTTTGTCGCTTCCATTCGTCTAAGTAGCACCCGCCGACAGGATAATTGGTGCCTATAACAACATTATCACATTCGGTATTGAATTCATCTTCTAAAGCATGTGCCTTAGATAACATTCTTGTTACCTAACTAGGTATACAAACAAATGATCGATTGATACACTAAGTACACGGTCGTAATAAGTAACAAACGCACATTTGAAGATTAGGAAGCATCACAGAATGTTACACACGTGATGTTGGTAGTGATGTAGTGGATGTGCCGTAACCCTCCCTATGTTTCTAATAAACATACATGATAATTCATACCATGTCGGTAATGACGCCGATATTGTGATTTAACAAGTGACGCAAATGACACGTATTTATGTATGAAATAAAAATAAAATAAACTTTGACCAAATGAACAGGGGTGTCTACTCCTGCCTGGCCCGTCCCTCACACTGCTTTACTAATTTAAATAATACATAGTAACGACAAGAAGATCAATAAATTGGATAAAAAACAATGAACAATGAACGCTCAGTATTTTTTAAAGTGAGCTTAGTTTGTAAATAGCAACTCGCTGATGTCGCGTGTGAACTTTCGTAACATTATGTCTACTACGGGATCGATGTACAGGCAGATAGATACAGGCTAGGGCTACTATTCTAGCACGTTTCAAGCCTCTGGCTACAATGGCAGAAGTGGATGCGAGCGGACATCCCCGTAACCGCTCCATTTATCAGCAACACGGTGATATGTTAGGCGGTCAAGTAGCTGGCGTATCGACCAGTAGACTAGAGGAAACGAGGAGTACGCGCCAACGTGTTGTCAGTGCGATCCCGGTGAACTCAGAAGCCTGGTCGAGGAAAAAAGAAAATCACCGAGTGAGATCGGGGTAGGGCTGCGGATATTTCAATCCCTATTCGATCCGACCATAGTTCGAAGAGTAAGGACATATAGGGTCAGTAAAAAAACATATTTCGTAATATTATGCAGACACCAACGCCTGAGAGGCGAGATACCGGTACCTATCTATATGCATCGGGTGGCAGTTGAGGAGGTAACCTTAGTGGGTAATGATCCCACATAATCAGACAATTTCCAGCGAGGCCGAGTATTTTTAGAATTTACATCTCGGGAAAAAAGAAAAATGGGCTATTACAGCAATTTATGACATCCACCCATGACCCGAGAACAAACATTTATCTATCAGATAAATATCTGCTCCGGCCGGGAATCGAAACCGGGATCCCTATGGGTTCGTCAAACACAGCTTGGCTCCTAATAAATCCAAGAATAAAACCAAGATTGGTTGGCGAACAGAGGAGTAAAAGGGATACACTGGTTTCTCTTCACATATTTATATTAACTAGTGGTCGCGTAGTGGTCGAAATTCCACCATTATTTATTAAAATTTTAGTTTTGAACATTACTAAGGTTCTGTTGTCAAAAACTATACCCTTATAATTCGATTTTACTTATAAAGGGTACGATAGAATGTATAAGTATTAATGACAAGGACGCCGGAAAATAATAGCGTTGAAACCGGTTCCGCATAGGCTTAAACTTTTGTAATTACTATGTGTTGTTTTAAAGATGTGCTGAGGAGTATAATTCGCCATTTCTTCTCCTCAATGTTAAAGCACTTTTTGGAAACGGTAGTACAAGCAAAAAGTGACGTGCACAAGTGTATTTACAGAATACCTATATGATTAAATAATTTCGAATTTGAATCAAAATTTTGAAAAAAGTACATCAATCAAAAAATCACTGAAATCATGAAATTTACGCGCGCCGCTTCTGAACTTCAAACTGTTTGTTAGCCGCCACGGTCACGGTCGATAGCTTTGTATTGGAAAACTGTCGAAACCTCAAACAAACAGTTTATTCAAATCTGTATTATTTACTTATATTACAATGGATACTTTACACTTTTATCGGCAGATGTAACTGGCCAAATTGCCACAAATTAATTAAATAATAAAACTTATATAAAAATACGTATATATACATATTTAATGAATAAATAAAAATATGCCAAAATAAATTTATTATAAAACACAATAGGTAAGACCATAAACATAAAAGCACCTATTCATGTAATATTTAATCTCTGTTTAGTTTCACAAACAAAGAGTATGCGTCTGGATATACATATATGTTGTGAGCGAGTGTGTGCCAAACGAATGTTAGTGTGCTGCGTAATGTTAATATACATTAAATTCGAATATTTCTAATGCATATTATATGTAAACATAAACTGTAGCAAATGTCGTACTCCTTCGTTCGTGTAATTGTCGTAAACGGTCGGGTGCGAAGCGTGTAGATGTAGAGGAGAAGGAACTTCGGCACGAAGCTAACGAAAAAATAAACAAGTATTTAAATATACGACATTGTTTTTGAGTTTGAGCATGTTGGTACTCATCAAGGTCGGTGGCAACGCAGATCACGTATCGTCCGGCTCGCGTCGACGTTACCGACGTGCAGACGACTGCATCCGCTAACATTGTTACAGCCGCCGATTGATTTGATTTCGCAGTGCTTACGAGAAGAGCGGACCCTGGCCGCTGGCCCTTCGAAGAGATAAGGCTACGGATTCTAATTTTGATTACGCCTCGACGAGTTCGCGAGGTCATGCGGACGTCGGTTACATAACAACAGCGGCTCGCATCGACGACATATCTACCACCCTATCAATATTTAACAATAAAGATCGAACCGTGGTCGTGGGCGATGGTGGCGGGGCGAACGAACACATGAAATGTAAGAAGAGGTTGCCTTCGGTCGCCGCCGCGCGCCATTCGGTGGGAAGCGTGTGAAGTGTGAATGGTAGCGATACGAATAGGAGCGATTAGGCCGCGGCGCGTCTACGGCTGGTGAGTAAAGCAGATAGCCGTATCTGCGCGCGATAACCGCCGCACGTGGCGATTAGATGTTTATGCGTCGCCGGCTGATTGTGAAGTAAACAAACATCGCTCAGCTGACTGCTCCTACACCGCACCGGACTCTCTGTTGCAATGTTAAGTGCGAGACTGAAGTCGGAGCGGAATGCGAGAAGCGATTCTTCATCGACAAAATTATAGAAATTATGTTGCTGAATTGTGCGATGCGTGCTTATGTCTTCGGTTAGGCGGCCGAAGGGT
>DWPT01004894.1:0-12747 GCA_018251895.1 Agathymus mariae mariae | reverse complement strand
AATACCAACTTACTAGTCATATTCAGGAGGTTATTAAACGATGAAGCCTATAGATGTATCGGATGTTATCCTTAGATCTATCTAGACATAAATTTACAGGAATAGATACAGCTATGAATTTTGGAACATTAATTTACACTTTGCCCAACATGGGCCACAGGAGCCATATTTGCAATCAAACATGTATGCGTGGTGTGCTGGAAACCATCTATGTGTTTATTGGTTTTCACGAATCAATGAAAACGAAGCTTGATTTCCATTTCCATCTGTGATGAATATATCACAGAGCCCATTCTAGATTCTTTTCTTTTTCTAGTTTGCCACGATTTGCTGTATTATATATACAATTACAGCTATTTCTTTGCTCATGACACATCATTAATTTTTGAAACAAATAGAAGTGTATGTAAGAATTTCTAATACTACGACTAATGATGTTCTGTCCTAAGAATCACATGGGATTACTATTAATAATTTATTTTTTAATGCTTCAAAATAGAAATACGTCATTTAAAAATATGCAAAAGCCAAACATGTATCTTGGAAAAATCCATAGTTTCTTGACGGCCCAACTAACACACTAAGTTCTTCCGAACAAAGTAAGTCGGTCTATAGATGTTATTAGAAAAATAAAATAGGTTGCAGACTTAGTAATAACTAGACTTTTTTATTTTGTCTATTTTATAGCTGGATAACTTACTGTGAGATGGAGTAGCTGATAATGATGCAATATTTGAATTGCGAGATAGGTATATATTCAAACTGTGTAGCTTTTGGAGGTACTTATTTTAAGGAACAGCTGTACTGATCGAGACCTCTAATGCATTTATAATGAATGTTTTTACAATGAAATCCTAAATTATTGACATAGTAAATTATTTATTTAATAATTTAAAACTGAGCTGTCGTATGTATTGCGGTGGTAAGAAATACATAGATATAAGGTCTAACATTGTATTTATTTGGAAGGAAAAAAATTCGTCGGAATGTTTGTGTTAGACTAACGGTTATATTAGCTAAAGATACTTACATTAATATTAAAATACCTTTAGAAATCTCCTAACAATAATGATAGGATAAAAGCTTTTTTCGGTGGCAAATTAATAAAACGAAAGGAGATTCCGTGAAACATTTTAATATTTTCCAATATTCATGTAAAATCTACATAAAAAAAGCAATATCTGATACTGAAAATAATAAACCTACCTAATACCAAACAAAAAAAACCCAAATTCGGGAATTTGTTGCGTTCTAGTTTTCACCATTTTCGTTTTTATAAGTATCAACATTTTGAAGTCTACAGATACAGAATCTATTCTATTTTTGGGCATATATGTGAGGCCTTGTACATATGTAGCGTATGTTACATATTGTCGATGACGGCACTTTATTTAAAATAAAAATGCTTTATCAGCATTAACAAATACTTAAGATTTTTGTTTACTTCAGGTCTGAAGTCTCATTTTAATAGAGTGATATGCAAGTTGCCAAGTAATAAATTAATGCTATAGAAGTTTGAAGAAGAATTACGACAGTAAAAAAATAGAAATAATTTCCAATATAATGTTTGTTAAGGGATTTTGAAATGTCGATGGGATTCTAAGACTACCCTCAAAAAAACCAAAGTAACAAGAGGATCGTACAAACCGATGTAGGCGAATTTTTCCCGACCTAATTCGTTTTTTGAAGAGGGTCGACGATTCGAAGAAGAGAAGGTACTTATATATTATGAATTTTATTTTTAGGTTATATTCAACTGGCATTGATTGATAGTGGCAATATATTATATACATAAAATAATATATCATATTTAATTATTTATAATCTATTAAATCCCTCAAATAATAATTATTTGTTATCAGACGTAAGTTAAATAATCTAAATATCAATTGGTGTTTTTAATTACCTTTAAAAGCAACTTCGGCTCTTATTCAATCAATGTAAAAACAGGGGTAATGACACTTTAAAAGTGAAAATGGCTTTATAAAAAAACTACCTTAATCTTTATATAAACACTACTACTAACTACTAAACTAAGATGAATCGAATATCACTATTTAAAACCTATTTTATAGTTATAGGTACTCACGAATCAAGCAGTGTTAAAATAAAGTTACTAATTCAAGATTCAGAAGTATAACCATATAACAAAAAAAAATATGTTTCAGTTGGGCGCGGTAACTTCTCAATAGTGAGTCATAACAAATCGACCCATTATAAGAAATCTTAAATTTTACTCGAGGGACCGTCGCTGCAAACCAGTATTGATGAGCGTAAGTCACCTTTTTTATAAAGTCTAGTCTGTTGATACCTGGTTAAGTTTTAGTTGTCCTCAATTGATGTTTAGGTTGACTCAATGCGTGTAGCAACAAATCCACTTTTTACGCTACTATTTGTATAATATTAGGTACAATAATAATTACGTTTGTTTATAAAATTTTCTTAAAAGAACCACAGCTGATTTCATCTACTTTGTTTCGGTATTTAGACCGTAGTAAGTAAGACCAGTAACATTCATAAATGTAAATTAATTATACGGGCGATGTATATACCCTGTATATAATATTTACACAGTCGAAATAAAATTCACTTTACAGAGCCAATGTTTATTCATTGTATATTCGCTGTATATTTACTGTGCGGGACCGATATACATAGATTCGTTATATACATCCGATATACATCTTTTTTTGATATAGAGCCGATAGTAGAACCGGATCGGCAGGGCCAGTGGCTACGGCGGCGACGGCTGGATGGAGCGCTCAACAGAGTGCCGCGAGATTTCTACCCTCGCGTATGGGGTGTTTTGGAGAAGGTAATCATTGAATTTATTTACAGTGACAAGGATTACATAATTTTGAATTGAAGGGGGTTGGCAGAAGTTCTTAAAAGTATGTAGTGTCTTATAATAAAAGAAAAATTAGTTAAAATATTCTAACGTAATAATAAATACGCATTTTTCCTTAGTAATTGGGTAACTGTATCGAAACCTTAGGCCGTGCTATTGAACAATATAGTAGTATCAATAATATCGTTTAGTTTCTATTATTATCCTTACTACGTTCTTGCAACTTCTGTTATCAAAACAAAACTTGTGATATTTGTTAAGTTGTCGTTCGTTACTTGTCAACTTAGATACTGCAATACACGGACTGTGTACAACTTATACAAAACACAAATTGTTATAATACAAATTTGTTCATAATGAAACAGAAAAATGTTACAATTTTTATTTCTTAATTAATTATTTATTATTTTTAGTGCCAAGGCCTGGTGATACAAGGGAAAATCCTGCAGCCTAATTTGACCCAGGAAATGACATCAGGGGAGCTCAAATTTGCACTGGCCGTTGAAACAGTCCTGAACTCGATTCCACAACCAGAGTATAGACAGTTGGTGGTGGAGGCGTTGATGGTGTTGACGCTTGTGGTGGAGTACAAAGCTGTTAGCCATCTGGGCGCCATGATCACTGTCGAACATTTGGTGCATAAAGCCAATCAAATATTTTTGGAAGACCAGGTGAGAACGAATTGTAATATTAAAGATAAAATTAAATTATTCTGTTGTATAACTTTATATGATGTATAATTTATGATGAACTAATGTTCAGTATTTTTAATACATTCCCATTATTGCATGATGTGAGTCATATTGTTATTATTCATAATATTTTCTCGAATAACCTGTATAATCTATATTGTTGAGCTATGTAAATCGAAATACTTTAATATAACTTTGCTTTTTTGTCATGCTTATTATACAAACATGCACATGATGCATCGGTACAATTATATCGAGATATTGTCGCAACGATGAAATCGAAAAAAATCAATGTATAATGTACGCGTAGAGAAAATTTTGTATCCCTTTCTTTCCCCTGTTCAACTGCTTTTTCAATTTTTTTGTTTGGTACCTGGCTGGTGGCTTTTACAATATTTTCGTTTTTATTTATTTATATATATATATATATAAATTCAGTACCCTTGTCTCCTATCTTTGTTAACTGATTTACTTTGTTTTTTTATTTGGTAGGTATTAACGCGCTTTAGCTTTATCAATAAAAAAATCAAACAGATATTAAATGATGATGGTCAAATTTCAACCACTAGACTTACCACTAGTTATTATAATATAAATAATGTCAGATGCGGTGCAACGGTGACGCGACGCTCTGCTGCGGTAAGCCGGGAGGTGCGAGCGGGGCGGGTGGGGCGCTAGTCTGCGGCGGGGCAGCGGGCGTCTGCCAGCATCTGTACGACAGCGCGCCTAGCGGCAGCTACGGCACCATGACGTATCTCGCGCGCGCCGTGGCAGCGCTGCTCGCAGAGCGTGCACCTCACGACACCCCCCTCGAGTGCACCATTACTTAGGCTAAGGATAGGATTCAGCTAGCTCTTCAGTGCAGAATGTAACTAGACAAAAAAATATGATGATTTCTCACTATGGATGATTTCTCACTATAATTACATTATCTGCCCGCTCCTACTACGTTTAGGTTAAACAATGATATACAGTCTATGCCCGTTCAGAATACTGTACCTCTCCAATGGTATAAGAATTTTTGACATTAATTTGGTTCCGGAGATTACCCTTGGCATACACATAATTCATGTTACATCTTAAAGTGTAATGCTACACACACACAGTTTGGTCAACACTTAGATTCCGTGTTCGGTATTTACAGTTTTCCTTTAATAATTAATTTTGAATCACCTGTAAAAATCCAAAAACTTTTTTTTATAGTGAGTGTTATTTGAGTTCTAATACAATTTCAATAAATGATAAAATAATCGCAAAAACGTTTGTATAATAGAATAGCGCATCAATATTAAGTGAAATCGTCAATATTCTCATTTTTCTAAACATTTACACACTCACACTCCCGCACTAGGGTTTCCTGTGATGTGTGTGTGTGAGGTCTCACACACGTGACATCATAAACACCCATGACAAGAAAACCATTGAACCCATGAGAACAAATATTTATGTCACATAAATATCTGCCCCGGCCGGGAATTGACAACCGGGGCCCCTCGCTCGACTGGCAGGATCACTACTAACTGGACTATATCGACGTCATTTAGATTTCACAATAGTCCGATTTTGTTCAAATAAAATTCTATCAGAAACTGAACACCGTTTGTTCATTGATAAATGTTGTAAAATCCAGTGCTTGCAGTTAACTGTAGAAAAACATTAACATGCATTAAATAATAATCACTTATCTTAAAATGCTCAAGTAATATCCAAATCCAATATCTGCAAAAAATCCAAGTTTTTTTTTTTGCAGAAGCCTCTAATATAAGACTCCATTCCTCCTCCACTTCATTTAAATGACTCCCACATCTTTAGAAAGGTACATTATCACATTACTTTATGAAGAAAACTTACGAACTATATGCAAACGTAAAAGATTTATTGAGCCTACATAAGCTTTAGACGCATGAACATTTTAATTATGTATATAGGAACTTTTTATTGAATGTATTTCGTTGTATAAGCCTTATGGTATAGTATTACTTGTGTTATATTATTTTAATAATAGTTAGTAGTATTATATTTATAGCTCTTATCAGCTGACTTGTGTTGTATCTTTATTTGTCTTTAATTTTCCCTTAAGCATGATAATTATGACCTTCAGGTCATAACTAATTATTCCAGTGTAAACCAGAAGAATATACTTACTGAATCATGTGGTATATATTTACTGTGTACTAATTTATCGTATGTCATTCTGGAACGTATGTTTTTCTTTATTTTTTTTTATCCACATATAAACAATATACAATACTGTTCGTCTGATGTATAACTAACTAGATTTTAGGTAATATCCATTTTTACCTTGTAACATGTTCTATATTTTCTGACCGGACTGTTATACAAATAAATACATTTTAATTCATTGTTGTAAAAAATAATTTTGCTATCATAATTTCGAAATCAATAAACTTTTAAATTTCAATAAGGATTTTTTTTTACTTTTAAAACTTACCACATCACAATCTTATTAATGTTTTATATTCTTAACGTATCTCACGAAATCTTGTTTTTAATGGTAATCAAGACTGAAACAGCACACTGACTAACAATTTGTATTTATTTTAAATATTACAACACCCTTTCTAAAACAACAATTTTGTTTCATTACATTACTACAAAGTTTTCTATGCTTCATCTTTTTTTCCAAATGGATTCATTTTCGACAACCATGATGTGGTTGACCTGAAAGATAATATAATTTTTTGTGAAATATATGCTTACCAGTACCATTTGATAGAGTATATATATTCTAATCACTTGTATACATACGAAAGTTCATCAGATGATTCCTTAGCATCATTGATTCCAGCTTCCTTCAATTTCTCTATTAGATTCTTTCTATATAATTGTTTAAGAGGAACTGGTTTATTAGCTGCTTCCTTTAACTTTGCTGCTTTACTCAAAGCTTCAAACCACGTCAACCCATACCATTCAATTTCTTCTGGTGTATACTGCAATATTAATAAATTAGCAAAGATTTTGATTATAACCTGTTATTTTTTTAATAAATATATATTTTATTTCTTATCTTTGAGAGCAACAAAATAAACAACACTATATTCCCTATATTAATTGCATAAAGGACTGGTTCACTATCAAAGTTATCTCACTTTGTGAAAGAGCATTTATTTCAAATAAGTTTTATTTTAGTTTCCAATTGGGTGGGAGTGTATTCAAGAATGGACTTATAAAGTATAAACAACGTTGATAAAGAAAGATTTGAAAATATAGTAACAATGAATCCTATACATTGTATGTTGTTCAGTTTATTTTCGTTCCATTGTCTGCAATATTTTGGCTATACGCCTATTCATTTCATCAGTACTATATTAAAAATGTAACTCTTAGGTGTTTGAAAAGTTTGGTATATTTTTGCCAACAAGAAATATTGCATATAGTACTGTACTTGAGACTATTATATGATGCTTATTTTTCGATGTTTGTCTAGACTTATAATGACTGCAGAATTTTGTTTAAGAAACATTCAATGAATGTTGATTTGATCCACATTGTCCTCATTAATTTCCTTTTTCCCTCATATATGTCTATTCATTGACATGTATGCATTATGTACTTATATAATTTTTAAACAATTTTAATACAATATACATACTACGAGTAATTTAGATATACATACCGATGACAAATAAGTTTTATACTCATCATAAACTTCTCTTTGCTTCTCAGGATCATGAGTATATCGGGGACAACCATTCATAAGTTCAGAAAGAATTTGTTTCTTCAATTTTAGTGCCAACATTGAGACTAGATCACAAGCAGGAGTCTTTAGAAGGTAGTGATCAAATCCATAGTGGTCATTGATGAGTTTTATGGTTCTTTCAGTCACTGTGACTGATAGGTGAGTGTTCAACACCTCAGACTTGACCACAGTACGTTTCAGCACAGGTACCCAGTAATGGGGCACTCGGCGACGTCTTGCATCACGCTTTTGGAAACCTAGATGTTTAACCCCATTAGTGTCATAGTCTTGAATGTGGATATTTTGTAATTCAAGCTAGTTTTAGTGTCACAACATTTGTCAGGCTTACTGATTCCCAAACATCTATCTATAACACAAAAGGCATAATCTACTCATTGGTGACTAAGAAGCTCAAACTTGTCTGCTAACTATATTTCTAACATAAAACCAACTAAAATATTTTGATGGTAGATAGTTATTTAGGAAGTCTCTTAAAAAAGTAATATCATACATAAGCTGGGTAGTCCAAAGCTCCACCTTATTACTAAAATCTACCCAGTTGGTCTAGACCTCATGATCGGCAAGGTTTACTATGAGTAAATTATTAAATAAAAATAAGATTAATTTATTTGTAAGCTGAATAAAAAACACCTCTAATGCTGTTCTATATTAGATTGCTAGTCCAAATTTCTTTCAGGTTCAACAATTATATATACAAGTACATGACATATGGCCTTCCAGAATAATATATGTTACAAAAGATAAAATATTTTCAAATAGTTGCCAGGGTTCTGGAGATTACCTACCATATATACACAAACTGGCAAAATTCCCTGTCTTTATATTTTAGGTGGATAGTATTATACAGTTATAAATAAACAAATTGTAAATTGATATCATAATATGACGTAAAGTGCCAACCTTTAATGACTGCTTCGCCACCCCATATGCCTTCATGGATTTCAGCTGGATGTTTGATAGGGATTGGAATATTTTGCACTGGTAATGTTTCACCAGTAAGTTCATCGCGCTTCCATTTGCTTTCCTGAGGGATATAATGAACTGCAGCTGGCTTTAGAACCTTCCATTCACGCCAAAATTTTTTATACGCAGGTGGAAGTTCTGTTGCAATTCCGATGTCAAATCTACTTCTCTTCTTGTATGTCTTCGATAACTGGCGAGCTGTAGCCTAAATATATAAACACATTTGTTATCTATCATAAAGGTCATAAATGCTTCACTGCCACCAACAATTGGTAAATGATGTAATTAACTCTTAAATATTGAATCTACCAAAATACCTGAATACGAGACGATGCCATTTAATACACTTGCAACTATTATAATTTTATTAACAGAATAATGTCAGTAAATTTAGTAATTTCCTACACTGAAATCAAAAAATAAGGTCGTGAACATTGAAGAATATTGAACGAATTCAGTGAATATATAGATAGCAAGAGTACAAAATGTCAATGTCCAGTGAATGAAAAAAAATTAAACTATGCACAGATAATTTATATATGCAATGACAAAAATTAATAATATCTTAACTATATTGACAAAAGTCTTTATCTATTTTGACAGATTATAAAATTCAGGTGGCCTTTTCTTAAGGAATATTGAACTCAAGGAGCGGTTGAAATCGATTTTTATATTTCAATTGTTATTTGTATTAATTAATCTATGGTTGGCACTACATTTTATGTTTATTTTATTTTTATCTATCCTTTGTTAAGTGACTGACGTGGATAAAAAATGGCAGGTACCAGACAGTAAGTAAGTGCCAAATAGTGGCAAAATATTTTGTTTGGGAATTTGTAGTTATTTAATTCTTCTCCGTTTTCCATCCACAACTTTGTATATATTACTGTGATTAGTGTATTCTTATTGTATTAATGTTGTCAGAAATCAATAAGTCATGTCTGAAAACAAAACTATCGACAGCCACCTTGAAAAGGATCAGGTGGATGTCGACATCATTGATATAGCAGAGTCGCCAGGCGAAGTGTCTAATGTTAGTGGCAATTTTAAAAATACTAAGGTAAGAGTCAATTTATTTTGTAAAATATGATGTTGTCATTTGTTTCACTTAATTTGTTCTCAATGGATATATTGGATCATATCGTAAATTAAATACGTAGTCGATACCATAACAACTTCGTCCATCTTGTTCGTTACGACGTCATTCTTGATATTGTTTGATAAATACAGTTGATAGTATCAGGCGTTACTTTGAGGAAATTCTTTGTATTAAATAAGTATTAGTTTACTTTGCAACAATCCGCAAGCACAATGTATGATGATATGTATATACATGCAAAGAATCTCCCTTCCTCCCACTGTACGAATGTACAGTATACTTTAATTTATCATAAATGCATGTTTTCCTTCGTGGGAAGAAGGCAGGCTCTATGCATGTATAGACATATATATATGTGTTTGCAGATTGTTGCAAAGTGAACTAATACTAATTTAATAATATTTGATAAATGTGTTATAAATATTGTTATGATACCAAAATCAATAAATATAAGCAACTAGTCAGAGATCATGTAAAAATGAAATAAAACAAACCCATATATATGCACAGGCTATTTAACATAGAACATGAGTGTATCTTAATGACATTATATTTTCATAACAGTCTTTATTCACCATAAAAAAATGAACATGCAATAATATCGGCTATGTAACAATACAGTGATTAGATTAACTGGACTATTGTTTCTATTCCTGTCTTAATTTAAATGATCTAACTATTAAATTGCAGTTACAATATTTCTTGGTTTAAGTGTTTTTACTTTTGTTACATTTAGTCTAATATGTTTAAAAAAGCTCTTTTGATTCACAGATGAGTGTGTTGTGTATTGGATAGGAGTTAAATTATTCCTTAAAGTATTTTAACTTCATATATACATATGTTATGTTAATTTTAAATATATTTCTTATGCCATTTAACTACAGCTGTGTCTATCTTTTTCTGTTACTTAGCTGTTAGTATCTGGCCAATCAAAAACTAGCCGTTAAAGAATTGTATTAGTTTTACTACATTTATGTAGAACATATATAATTTAGTGGAATTTGCAAATATTTTATTTGTAATTTGATAGTTATTTTATGAAAATTATGGGAAATATTCTTACTATTAAATAATAAAACATATATTATGCTGATCAAGTTAAATAATCATATTAAAATTTTCAAATTGCATGATCAGATTGTTAGATTTGATGGAAATTTACATGATATCTAAAATAAAAAATATCTGTGATCATGTATCTAATTTAATTTAATGAAAGTATTTTTTTATAAAATAAAAACTGTTTTTTTTATATTTATTACTATTATTTACTTATATATATTATGTTATATTACAGTAAAAAAGAGGCAGAGGAGTTTCTTTCCTTGTTTCTTCTCTTCAATTTTAAAGCACCTTGAAACAGCACTAGAAGCAAAACACAATGTGTATAAATAAACCCTATTTTTGAAAATAAAAATGTAACTAAGGTTAATTTGGTTTGGTGATACAATTATTACAAAAATAGTGTATTTGTAATTATGGCGACACTTGTTACAATATTCGGCTAACTAAAATGTTTGCAATTAGCTTTCCTGTTACAACAAATAAATTAATTTGAGTAAACCTAGTATATATTCAGTGTCATTTTTAAAAGTACACAACTGACTATTTATGTAGCAAATCATACCCACTTTTGTTACAGTGAATGAGTACATATAGAACAGTAGTACTGCACTGTATAATGTGTAACACTATTTCATCTGATGGCTGATGCAATTAAACATTTAAGTTGCATTATTTTACAGCACCATACATCAACTTCCGAACGAGCTCAAAAGTGCCTGGAAAATGCTGCCCTTGTATCAAAGCGCATTAAAGAGCACCGAAAAGCTGCAGCTGAGCTCTTAGGAAAACCGTTTGGTAAGTCTAGCTTTAGTTGAGGAGGAAAATAGATTAAATAAATTTGGGTACTGTTAGGTAACACTTCTTAAGCCCTAAGTCTCAAACTTTTTTGATTACAGAAAACATTCTTGAACAGTTCCCAGAGCATAGAAAAGTATTATTAAAGTTTCAAACATTATATTACTGATAAATATCATAGCAAATTTTTTATTTGTTAGTATCAGCTATTTAATGAACAACAGTTTGATGGTAATTGGCTACAGCAACCCAGGCACATCTGTAACACCAAAAGTGTCATCTATGCAACACTGGCATAAAAGATAGCCGGGGAAAAAAGGGTTTTGCGTAAAGATAATATTATCAGTATTATTATTAAGTCGTTAATGTTATTGGTATTATTATCTTTCTGTGAAGCCTGCCTGGATACCTACCACCCTCCTGCATGAGTCAGCCACCAAACCACTTAATTTATAGAAGCATTGAGATGAAACAAACATAAATAAGAGAAAACCAGAACATAATTGGCTTAACTGTTTCTGACATAAGCGTGAACAAACGCACACACAAACAGACAGAAATTGTAACAACTATTGTTTTGTGTGTTATTGCATTAATAAAGGTCCCCAATAATATTTTTTCCCATATTACATTCATGTACAAAAAGCGATCAGTAAGAATTTTGTTATATTTATAGATTGTAATTGTTATTATCTATTGCAGAAGATGATTTAGGAGATACCGCTTCTGAAATGGCAACCACTGTTAGTGAGAGAACTGGTTATTCAATCTCCACTGAAAAGTCTACTTTATCTGTCCAAGATGCCTTAAACAGTAAGCTCCATTATAGTTTTTATTTTTTTAATAGAACATGTTAATGCTTGACAACATATTATTGATTTATATAATATTACTAAATATTGCTGAATTAAAAAAAAACGCTTAAATTCTTTTTAGGGTAAATTCTATTATTGTTACAGAATTTATGTATTGGTTTCAATATGTAATCAATATGTTGTTTGTATGTAATGTTTCATGTGTTTTGTACAATCTCTACAGCTGTGAAATGAAATTTTCATGCCCAAAGTGATGTGTAATATATGAATTTGTATCAATTTTTTATTATAAAGTGACAATCTATTTTTTACAGTTCCTGGCATCAGTGAAAGTTTAGCAAACACCTTAAAACAGAAAGAACTACTAATGGAGAGAATAAAACAATATAAAGAAATCAGTAAGAGGCCAGCAAAAAAGTCTACATTGGTGGTTAAAAAAGATTCTACAAACACAAGTAGTTCTACCATGACTGATGTCAAAAAGCAGGTAAAGTATAATAATGAAAATTCACTTGCTTGTTTGATTAAATGTAACCACAGTTTAAAACAATATGTACAAGTTTTAAATTATTTTAAATATACTGTGGAACTTACATAGCATTCTATGTGCTTCACTTAACTTACATTTTTAAGACATTTCGTTGTCATCATTGTGTAGTATATATGTACCTAGTTGCTTTTATATCTAATATTTAAGTACTCGCATGCTTTGTAACTTTTCAAATATGTTTTTTTTTATAATTTCCTGT
>DWPT01004893.1:0-12748 GCA_018251895.1 Agathymus mariae mariae | reverse complement strand
TCCCGAACATGTAGGAACAATCTTTTCCCGAATGGTGTTAGAGAGCTACGCGTGCGTCTCGTCCGGCAAACCCCGCTCGTTGATGCGTCTAAACGTTTCCTTTGGTCGATAGTATCAAACAATTCGTTACGCTGTATAAGTTATTAAACAATATATATATATTTTTTAACTATTCATGCACATATATAAATACGACAGGAATAGTTACATAAGATAATAATGTACAAGGGTACTAATTGCTTCGTTTACAAATCTCCTCCAGTATCTTGCAGGTGCAAGGAGAAACATAAAAAATTGGTGCTACATAAAAAAATTAACTGATAAAATTTTAAATTGCAGACACATATATTATTATTCTGTACAGAATATTAAACAGTAATCAATTTTTACGATCAACAGTGAGCGTCAACCATAATAAGTCAAGTTTTATCGCCTAACGGAATAGCTGTTAATTGATTTGTTAAGGAGCATAAATCTTAGTAATTACAGTCACATCAATAAGTCCTTCGAGTATTTTAAAGTGTCATACGTATACATATATCGTATATGGATGCTATTTGCACACATGCAAAAGTAATCAGGGCCGGATTTAGAAATGTGAAGGCCCTAGAGCAACAAAGAAGTAGAGATCCCCTGGTCCCTAGTAATTATCCGGATAAAATGCACAATTTTTCACAATCGAATTATTCAATAAATAATTTAATGTGAAACCAAGTAGATCCAATCCAATAATCTTTGGTTTGATGTTCCCGTTGTTTACGACCTTTAAAACGTTGTCACATAGTTAATTACAAATGAATAGACATTGACTCCATGGCGTCTGGTAAAATAGATGCTTGAACCTTATTAGTATATAATAGAAATTAATATTGATTGAATCAGTGTCGTTAGTTAGCATCGTTTGATTTGTAACCCTATTATTATTCTGTCTAAGAGCTATGATCACTATGTGACTAGTATGAATACGTTTAGTACAGTTAAATATCTCGTAATTAAATGTAAATGTAAATAACATTTATTGATACGGTTTTGTTGATACGGATTTAAAAAAGAAGTCATCAAAGATGAATTTCGGGGAGGTTGTCCAAAGGTTTGTAACTTTATTTTATTTTTCAGGTCCCTGCCTTATTAAAGAAGTTGTCGAGATTTCAGCTGGGTTAAACTCAAATTGACGCGATTGATTGATTGGATGATAATAGTTTTCTTGTAATAAGCACATATTTTTTCATAAATTACATACAATATGACGTACCGAAAAATATATCGCAAACTGTATCTACGTATGTATTTTAATATCTTAAGTTCTTAACAAAATTCTCATTGACTTCTAAACAATTTTCGAGAACAAAATGATCTTCTATAGGGCAAAGTGTGACAATCTGAAATGTGTTTGATGTAAACGAAATGAGAGACCGTAGCTAGCTAGTATGCAGTTTTATTTTTCGGTTTACGACCTATGTCGTTGTGGCGAATGGAGAAAGACCTACCTTTTTATGGTAATTGAAAAGACTTTTCACTATATTTTACCTAAAACTTACCACCGCCAATAGCCGACAATCATGCAGACATTTGACTTAATAGTAATTGGTTATTGCTGCTATAGACATTCGTAACAAAGCATCACCAACGCGCTGCCTTCCTACAAGGAAATAACACTGCAAGCGAAATAAGTAAAAATCATTGTACAAATTACATTTTACAAATGTACTAAAAGGAGGGTAGTAACTCGCCAAGCTGGTTTAAACCTCTACATATTACACGAGAACCATCGAGGCTAAACCGGACAATAGAGAGCCCAGCGACTTTTAAAATGAAGAACTGAACGCCATTGCTTTTTTTATTGTTCAGCACCTCAATCCAGGGTTCATAGTTTGGAGTCAAGGATAAATGCAGCATCTATACCCCAAAACATATAATTTTCAACATAATGAGAAACTCAAAGGAAAACTTATATTTCCTATCATAACTCATACTCCGAAATCTACTAAAAGATGTTCCGTAATTTGCACGAACGCAGTAAATATCGTAAAGTCAAGGTTTAAGGAATTTTACATATAAATTCTTCAATGAATGATGGAATTAGAGCAAGATGTATCGATTATATGTTATCCCCAGTTATTAGCGGATTTATAGCGGAGTATCGTCAGAAATAAATTGGACGGTGCAGAAACGAGCGACCTCCAACAGGAGGCGCCATACGATACGTCATAATCTCATTCGTTATTCTAGCTTTAGTTATCATAGTAGTAAACCAAAAACATCAGCTTAATATGGCAAACTGTACAACCAACTACGTACTTCAAAACTCAACCATTGTCACAAAGTGTTTATTTGATATAAAATGCATCAAGTACCTTTATTTTTAAACAGTAACAAATCTCCCTGTTTGGAATGGTCACATATTATCAATAAAAATTGATAAGTAACTCAAAACGAACTGACATAGACGGACAGTATTATTCTTCTGTATCCGAAACGAATCGATCATTATTCATGTTGATAATGGAAGATAATAAATAATGTTTAATTTTTAATCTTTCGGTGCATAATTCAAAAAAATATCGATTTGAATTATTATCGATTCATCATATCATTTGAACGTAAACATTAAAGTTGTGATTCATGTCCGTAGCAGACTAAGGGGAAGACGGATCATCTGATGGTATCTACCATCGCTCCACGAAGGAAGAGGACGCCGCGTTATAACGTGTCGTCCTCCTGCTACAAATGCCGTTATACTATACCTACTACAAAATACAACACAAGTTTTCCTGTTTCTGTATATTTATTTATCATGATCATAACCTAGAATGAATTGAATGCTATAGATTTTTTATCTGTAAAACCATGTAGTGACAACTTAGAACAAAGTCGATAGCTTCTCAATAATAAATACATATATTACATATATGTGCCAACGTTTCTAGTAATCGCTCAAACGGTGTCAGAGTCTAATAGCGTCAAACATTTATACATTACATGAAATATATCATGAATAAATCCTATAAATGAATAAATGTCATGAAAAATTTTCTTAGTTATCTCTTCTAGTGTCCCTCATACGCCTCGCTTCGGAAAACCGAAACATCCAGAAAATTTAACGGTACCCGTAAAAATTGTTACCTACTCCTTTTCGTCAGGTGTTTTATAAATTTATCATGTTTATACTACAAACTTAAGCCTTGTTTGTGAATAACTCTATTTATTCTTGAAAACCGAATGAACAACAACAAGCCGACAGTACATTGTACATTGTATTGATTTATGGGTATTTTAATTATATCATATTATTATCTTTCATTCCTTGTATAGCAAGTTACTGTAAATACAACCATAAATATGCAAAGTGAATAAAATTTTCTTAAATAAGGTATTCGAGATAATAAAAGTCAACGACGGTCCTTAATAATGATAAATCAACAGAAAACCTCAAAGGCAGTCCCAAACTTTATAAAAAGTTTAATAATTTCTCGTGAGCACAATATGCTGGTAACTCGAGCTTAAAGCTCATACGAAACTCACAATATAACACGAACCTTTCTTCTGCCGCTGCATAATTCAGCGATTCGGCATTCCCGCACGGCCCTAGACATAGGGCTGTCACAAATTAGCACAAGCATCTATTGCCTCAGTCAGTCATAAAATGCGACTGATAGCAGATATGAGCTGAAAAAATCCTGGCATTATTACAAATATATATTTCTTGTGTCTAAAAAAAACATTAATTTAATAGTTATGCGATCAATCAGTTTCTCGAATATAGATCGTTAAATCGAATCGGCCCAATATCGCGTACCGGATTCGATGTTTCTAAACTAACACGACTAACCTCGTAATACAAAGTAACGTTACATAGTCACACTTAACAAAAATAGATGTGTTACATAAATAAGTTTAAAAAATACTACCCAATGAACTATATGTATTTAATTGTGAAAGTGATAAAACAGAAATGTGTATTCAAGACCCACCCAAGTTTCACAAAGGAGTTTCTCAATTAAATACAAACTTTGTGACAACCCTATCAATGTGTATTCATGCATACGCTATTGCGCTGCCTTTTGGGTCTCATTTTCAAAGCAAAAGTCACATGAAAGTAATAAAGCCAAACAAACCTCCTAGATTAGTGATATAATTAAATACCGACCCGAAAGTCTTTCTATAAAAACTCACTAGAGCATGTATTCTTAATGATACGAGGGGCAGATCATTAAAAGCGTCTTAATAACATTGGATCAACCGTTTATGTTATTTATGTAATCAAAATTTTTACTTATGTTTTAGCTATTAATCATCCATCTCTGTAGGTGATCTTGTATTTGATAAGTATACTCGTACCATCATACGGTGTCCTCGTGGATTGTTGCAAAGTAGATTTATATTAATTAAATATTAAATTAGAATTAATATACATCGTACATGAATCAATTACAGATATACTCATCAAAATAATAATACCAGGTTTTACTATGCGATCATAAACCACGTTGCAAGCTTTGGACCGCGGCCTGGCTTGGGACCATTAGAAGTCTATTGCCGGTCCTCTGCTGGTAATTGAGGAGATCGAGAGCATTAGTGGCTGATACCTTAAGTTGAGTTAAGTGGCTAACTCAACTGAAGGTTCATATGCTATTCGAAGGCCGTTTACATTATCTAACAACTGCTATTGGTCACTCATAAACGAAACCTACCTTTTGATACACGGAAGACCTTAAAAAAAATCGCTTCTTAAAAAAAAATCGCGTTTTGCTCGCATATTGTATTTGAAAAACAGAACATAGGATCATCTTTAAATCTACTTTTAAATTTCGGGCAATATCAAAGTTGGAGCAACTATAAAAAACTTTACGATTCAAACCAAAAATAAAGGCTCTCGTAATCGCATAAAAAATGTAGCTGAAAGCTTGCTTGACCTGATTTGAAATAATAACTACGAACTCAAGTGTAAAGCTACAAGATTTCATACGTCTTATCGCGAGCGAATTATGCAAAGTTTATTCATATTGCGAAATCGCTTTTCATCGAGTTTTTATAGTAACAGTATCTGGATACTGCACTGACGTCACTATTACCAGTCAACAAGAAAGCGATATAACCTCTTGTTAAGAGGCTCTCCAGAATTACAACTTATACTCATGCAAGAATATTTCTCAGTTAATTTTTACGTTTTCATTCATTGGATAAAATAACGAATTCTTAGCGTTCACTCGCTTGTCTGTCGGTATCCTATGCCTGAGTTTTACATTGAAAAAATCTCACATGTAATTAATAAAAGTTGACGATCTTCAAACGGCTCAACTAATATTTATATATTAAACAAAGAAAACTGAATGAAAATCGATGTGTTAATGTGCTTACAGGTCTATTGATTACTGCATATGTGTTGCACTAAAAATACATTCTAATAAAAAAACTGACTTCAGTTTGAAGATAAATTTCTCTTATCCTTACTCTAGACTTCAAATTTAAGTGGGAAGTATACCCTCTCAAACAAAAACGAATTCTCTAAATAGGTTATAAATGACGTAATTCTGAGGTAACAAACATAAAAAATGAAAAAAAAATACAAACGATTTGAGAACCTCATTCCTTGTAGTTCTTTAAAAAAACATTAAATTATACACATAATAATTTCGCCATCTAACTGAGTACTAAAATTCAAACACACACAGATACAGACAAATCCAGAGATACACGTGTTCAATTTATCAAACCCTTCTGTTTACGTACATCGTTATTGTGTAAGTTTTTCTCCAAATCCACTTAACCATAAAGTTTAGGTACACGTTTACGGTCAATCCACCCAGTTTTCATTCTGGAGGAAACCTTTTTTTTTTTCATAAAATAGTATTAGGTAATTTATGCAACCTATATTCATCTGTAAATAACAAATTAATGAATATACAGTTATTTTTGGGTACCAACAGAAGTAATGATGTTGCTGCACATGATATTTGTTTCGCAGCAAAATTATCGTGTGTATTTGAGATCCCGTCACAGACAAAACATCTTCTACTTATCATTTCTTACATTGATAATATAGGGAAATAGAACAATGTCCTTGGCACTACTGAAATGCTCGGAACCAATTCGCAGCAGCTTTGCGTTATGAACTCTTCGCAGAATAGCGTAGCATAGCTCGCCGCTTGTATGTAACAGATGCAGAAAGAAAATTAAACCATTCGATACGTTCAGAAGCAAGGCTAATGCAATTTAGCAAGAACGGGAGTTAGCCTGTCGTGCAGCGCTCACCCCCAACCTTCTGTCTCTGTCACTCCCTAAGTAAGCCCTTGCCTTTCCTCTTTACTCTTTCAACCCTTCGCAATACCCAATTTGGATCAAGCGTCGCCATAGCAACCACCCAAACAACTGTATTTGTAATCCCAGATAATACTGATCCTCCATACACAGCAAATTGCTGACCTATTGATACAAATATAGAAACCCAAAACACTGCCGGAGACCAAGTAATTCTGGATTGATATCAATACAAGGGATGTATAAGCTATATCCGTTAATACAAATTAAACGTTAACTGAACGGATTAGAGAGCAATTTCGATTAATTGAGATGTAGGTGTGATAGAAAGATGTTTCTGGGTGCTGTTACAAGGGTTCATCAGAACGTTGTCGGTGTTCGAGGTTTAAGTGGTACGTTTGTTTTTTGACACTTTAAATTCAGGTGATTTTGAACAGTTTAATTGTTCCATTTTGTTACCACAGTTTGTATGTAAAAACCAGTCGACTGCGACAGTCTCGAACGAGGCAGATAATCGGTTTGTTAGTATATGCAGGAATATTTTCCGTTCATCCTGAAAATGTAAAGGCTTAGGACTTTCATAAGGGATTGGAAAAATGTAAGCTAAAACATATATATATATATATATATATATATATATAACATATATTTATTTATTTCGGGTTTAAGTGATAGTTAAGGAATGACAAATTTCCGTATATTTTCTTATAGAAATATATTGTGTAACGAAATAAGGATACTTTAGATTCATCGAACAGGATCATATAACGAGATAAGACACATAATTTAATATCCATCCACATCTTATAAACGAATTCCATTATCACGGACTCAAAGAACAGTGCCAGCTTATAGCTACACTTGTAAATCAAAACATCCTTTTAATATTACTACGAATTAACTCAATCCATTGTAGTAGTATGAATTTTCTATGAACTAGTGTCGTTGTAATCTCAATTCGTCCGTAATCATTAAATAACGTTGTAATTCAAATTTTTTTTCTCTAAAGCTCAACAGTATGAGCAAACAAACGAAAAAAAAAGAAAATCGATTGACACACAGAGGAGACAATGATACTGTTTTCTCTTTGCCAATTTATATATAGATTTATATGGAATTGACAATATTGACATAAGTGTAAGTTCATTTTTTTATTTCTACAACCTTTTAAGTGTTGCTTAAATAGCAGCCGATTTAAATTTTCCCTTCGTTTTACTATTCAAATACTGGCAAAACTTTCCCTATTCTACGAAGACGTTTTAATATTTGACGGATCCACTACACAATACGTCATAGCACCTTTGTCACATTTTAAGGGAGGGAATCAATGCCGCGAATGTTGTGAAGGGCGCTACCCTAAGCCCCGGCTTAGGAAAAATGCACTCGTTGTCTGTTTCCATTGTCGAGACCTTCACTTTGTTTTGATATAATACTTATATAACGAAATTGTTGATTTGTATATATTCAGCAAATTTTTTCTTCGATTACATAGTATTAATTAACGTAATGACACTGAACACAATTTTTAAGCTGTTTCCGCGTACTAAAATCATCACGAGGCTATTAATATTGAGTTTATATAAACGCACTTGGTTATCGTAATATATTTGTTTCTCCGAAACAATTTTTCTTGGCTATATATAGGATCCGACGGGTAATACTTTTGATTAGTTATAATATTTTTTATATCAATAAAACGAAATTATTCGTACTGAAATACAATGCAAAAAAACATTTACCAAGTCAGGTAATCAATATGCTAACGTAGTAATCTAACTATACTCTAAAAATTATGTGGCTTTAAATACAACTGCGTTGAAACTTGGTTTCAAAAAACAGCCCGACTTGCTAAAAAATATATTATTATTTACTTAAAATGTATACGAAACAATTGACGTCACCGCCTGAGCAATGGAGACGCACATGCACGTGACCCAGTTGCTCTGGGTGTTTGAAACGATTGCTGCAGCTCCCATATACAGCACAAGCACTCATCACCATAACTACACGTTGTCTGAGCACCGACGTTGGGATGTATTTACAAGAGCACTTAAGGATCTTTGGGTGGAAAAAATAACGCCGATCGAACTCTACAACTGGAACATCGATGGGATAGGATTTTTTTATATTATGAGTATTCACACGTATCACAACAAAAGAATACCTAGCCAGGCAGGTGAGCAACTCTACGTATGTGGAAGTGGCCGTGTGCTGGAGAATAATGAGGAAATAATGACCATTGCAGTATAATGTACATTACACTATTGAGTAATGACAAATCAGTTGTAGCCTAGTGATTTAAACGTCGATTTTCCGCACGTAAGACTCGAAATCGAATCCTTTTAGAATTTTACAAATTATGTTCATAATGGATTTTGGTAGCTTTGCTTGCTTCAATTTTATTTTAAATTTATTATGGCTTGGCATTGGGTAACGTCGTGAAGAAATCTACATACGTGAGAGTACCCGACAATGTTCTCAAAAGTGTGTGGAGTCTGCCAACCTACACTTCAGCAGCATGGCGGGCCTCAACCCCTCTCAATGTGGAAGGCGATCTGAGCCGTCCAACCATGGGTTGTGATGATGATCAACTATTGGAGAAAGATACTAGGCAATAATTTTGAAATATGAATTGGGATTCAGTAGGCTACAAATCATATTAAATGCACTACAATTTCAATAAATTTGATCGTATCACGCATCACGATACTCTGCTTGCATACACATTTTCTAAGCTACTCTAGTGTATTATAGCTCCATCCCGTGGCGTCCTGATTGTATATTTATTTCCAAAGAAGCTGCGCGTTTTTACCAGCACACTGCGTCCGCCCTAACGACACCCCTGGGTTTCAGGTGGAGCGCGTGTTTAAGTATTAACAAGCCGGTACATCAGACCCTCAATAATGGAAACACTTTGCAAACGTTCTCTTTACTACCGCTGAGATTTATTTGCTTGTGTTTATTTTATTATCGTTTAGTTTAAGTTCCAAGTAACTTGTGCTCGATAGACACTGTTACGATGTTTCTTAAACGCGTTAAAGTGAAAATGAAACGTGATATTTATAAATAAAATATCATTGATATGAAAACTCACATACTTTTTTATCGACCGCTTCTTTCCCAATTAATTTTAATTACGAACTGATTAAATTTTATATGTAAGATAATATATCAAATTTAATTCCCTCATGTAACAATTGAAAACACAATAATTTGATTTCGCAACTATTGATGTTTTCAGGTCCATACAACTATACGAAACTTATTTAGAATTTTACGCTATCTATTTTAGAATTTACCGCTATCGATTGCACACCACAATATATAAGCATAAGAGGCATTTTTCAATAATAAGCCAAGACAATGGACAGTATCCCTTACGAATGATTTTACTTTACGAACGCAATGAAATGGAAAGAAAACCGTATTGGGAATAAACTACGGTAGGACGGACGCACAGATGAAAGATAACTAAAAAGTTAACGTTAACAGTTTGGCAATGGCAGAACGAACATTGAGGAAAGTTACAAACTAAAAAAACCTTGTAACTAATTTTTGACGGAACAAAATTTTTATTTGGCGGGTTTGAAAAGGAAGATTTAATTTAGTTCACAGACTCCGACACCGTTTGATACGACTAAAGTTAGTTAGTTTATATATAAATAAATAAATAAAAAATAAATAAATATTTTTTCGTTAACAAAGCTTATACGATATCCTCTTTAAAATTCGTAACTAGATAACGCTCTAGCACATAAAATTCTTTACCATACAATCTGTCGCCATTTCATTTAATATGTAGGTATTTAAGCAAGAGGCCTTTTAACGGTATCCACTTTGTACTCACTAGCCACTGGAGGGCGCTATATTTACAGGGAAAACAAAGTCAGATGTAATTTCTTAGAAGAACAAAAAGTCCTTCAAAGAAATGGAATTAACATTCAAGATAAATAAAAGGTATAGTAGGTATGTACGCGTTACCACGTAGTTACCAGCTACAGATTATATAACAAAGCCTTCATTACAGTATCATGATTAATCAGTCACGCCGCCATTAAAGTTAATATGCCGGGCCAAAGTTTAACCATAACTAATAGACGAACAAAGGCGTTAAGCACAAACCATTTATCATTGGTAGAGTTGAGTCAAGAGTCAAGACTTTTTAAGGTTATGCTTTTGTTAACTTAAGATTGAAGTATGTTTGGGTTTATATATACCGCATTTTAGTTAAGCGTCTAATGTTATTTGATCAACAAATCGCATAGTGATAATTTCCCAACTCAGACAGGACAACTCTGTGCAAAACAATTCATCGATGTATGATGAATGACGCTACATTAACATTAATTAGTTGATTTATTTTGCTGGCAATAGTTTTTCAATGAAGTGATTTCCTGAAATTTTTTACAAATTCTTTTAATGAATTCGTGAGAGTTAAATTCACATATAATCGGACATATTAAATATGAAAGGTTCTTATCGAATTGCCGTCTTCAAAATCTTTTTCACTATCATTAAAAACTAATTACTTAAAATAGGACTTATACTTAAAAGATTTTTATTCAACTTTCAGAATTTGAATCACTATACGACTCTTGCACGTTCTCAAATCAAATTTGATAGCACGATATCACTATACAGAAAATACATAACAGAGACAATGCTATTGTGTATTGGTATCGACCACGATTTCTAACATGTTAACTCATATAAGCTTACATAATGATTCATTTATTATAACATAAAAATATTAATAACTGATACACCATAACAATTTAAATCATTATAATATATTTGGTTTATGTATTTACATTTAACCCCTTATAAAACATTCCCCTTAAATCATTCTCTGATACCACCTAACCTGGTTCCCCGGTAAAAGTATGATTGATGGAGCGCGTTGCGTATGGACGTTGTTAACGAGCCACCGACTTGACGACTGATAAATGACTCAATCACCGCAACGTTACTACTCGAGTGTACCACTTAATTTTATTTACATATAATACACAATCGTTATTACTAATCAGAAGGGATTATGAAGGATTGATATAACACGCTTCGAACAATCGGCCGACTGAGATAGACGCTTCAGCCGCGCAGGGTGGAGGGAAAACGCTCCCATTTTGATAACGGGATTCGGGGATAAATAAGGTTTCAATGCATTAAAACACTATGATTTTAAACTTATATTATCGTGAACGTTTTAAATGTAATGGGTACTCAGTTTTTTGTTTTTTCTGGTATTTTGACCCAATTATTATGGTCACAGCGAGACATTGGTGTCAGAAACTTTTGACAGTTGACACTTAACAGACTCCAATGATAGATGTACCTGTCAACGTCTACGTTACAACTCAAGGTTACGTCTACTTCGTCTTACGTTCTTAGGTACGACATACGAGATAAACGACATTTTCACTCACTGAATTTGACTGTCAAAAACGTCACCCCGCCATCATAGTCTCGTCGTGACCATGTTCCATGTAAATATTTAGAAATATCGGTGAAAAAAAAAAAACACAAAAATCGTATGTACCTGTTACAACTAAAATGTAATATTAAACTATGGTTACTAATCGCCTTATAATGAATTATTATGTTATTATATTATTTTGTATCACGTGATAACCCTGTTCACATGACGAATGCTTAAAAGGTGTTCCGCATTTTCTACGTTTTCTTACATTTTGCATTCAATATGAAATTCTACTCGTAAGAGAACTATGATATTCAAGTTATTTTTTTTAACGCTTACACACTCACACCCCCGCTATAGAACACTATGTGTTGTAGGTGGCATGGACGTACACAAAAATGTCATCACAAACATCCATGACCCGAGAACCAACATTTATCTATCACATAAATGCCTGCCCCGGCCGGGAATCGAAGAAAAAGTGAAAAAGCTCACACTAGTGTGCATACAATCCAGTCAATTGTAACTGTGTACGTTACAAACTGATTATACTGAAAGGAGCGTAAAATAATGCGTCAAATTCATTTATTCGTTACGAGTCCTAGAAGTATGTATACAATCTGAGAACTGAGTTTCCTATATAGTTATAAAATGCGACTCTTCATAAAGGCGTCAGAAGAATTCTCCTCAAGGCCCGGCGTTTCATTGACGACTCCTTTGGTGTTGCTCATGTCAGTATACGACAGTGTGCACCGAACATCAAGTAGTCCAATTTCATCTGCTTTTGAAGATATAAAATATTATGTAAATGTTTATGGAAATTGTTTATTTTCATTCGTTTTGCCATGACCATGATTCATGTAACTGAGTCAAAATATCAGTAATCCTGAGTGCTCGTTTTAGTTGAAATGTTTTTTTTTCACAAATATTTTTCTAATCTCCACATCAGCAGCACGATCTCATTCCCTCCGTCCGTTCAGTAGACATACATATGTACAATGGACGCTAACGTAACATTGAAGTAGACAATCTTTTAAATTGATTCAATACGTGGACGGATCGTAACGTTTC
>DWPT01004892.1:0-12748 GCA_018251895.1 Agathymus mariae mariae | reverse complement strand
TTTTTGGCGGTGGTGTGCCGGGCTCAAAGTGATGAACCGATGTTTCATCTCCGGTAACAATCCGCTCCAAAATCTGTTCAGGTTTGTCTCCACACAACTCCAAAATCTGTTCAGGTTCGTCTCGATACAACTCTAAAAAATGCTTTGACGCATCGACACGCTGCTGTTTTTGAGGCGGTGTGAGCATTCTCGGTACCCATCTTGAACTGATTTTTGTCATATCCAGATGGTCATGTCGGATCCGGAAAATGGTGGTATATTATGATACTCCAACTAATGAAGATAACTGTTTTTTCTTCAAACGGGTGTCTTCTAATACAATTTTTTCCATGTTTTCGACAGTCTGATATGGTCGCCTCAACTGGTCGTCCAGAGCGGAGATTGTTTTCAAACAACCATGTTTAAGATTTACTAGGGCACTGTTTGATAGGTTCGTTTTTAGATAGATAGTCCGATTTGGATTAGCCCACATTAGGATACTGTGGTGTGATCGAAGATACTAAGATAAGAAGCGTACTCGCATAATAATAATCAAAATATTATTTATTGGCCATAAAAAATAACACGTGAAATATAAAGGACGCATAATATTTAATATTCAGATGCCGAGCACAAATAAGATAAGTTGTTGCAAGTTTAAAAGTTGCTATCACGTGCGTAATTCGCAAAGCAATTGTAATGGAAGTTTCTATGCGATTACTATTTAAATTGAACTGAACTTGAAATATGTATGTATATGTCACTGTTTTAATGAAATACCGCTCATTTTAAGATATCTTTATATCTACAATGATGACAATATGACATGACATACCAATATGTCATTCAATTACTTTAATGTTGAAAGGAATACAATGCGGAATAAATTTGAGCAGAAAATAAAATGAAGCACTAATTATATATATAGATATATACCTACAAGCTGACTCAATATAAGCCGGTGGGTTTTATTCATAATAATTTATTGTCAAGGCGGTGAATGGCATGAGGGAACTGATTGGTACAAGCAAGAGCGAAAGCTAGTCGCGTCTAAATATAACAAAAGTGCAAGCGACCCTGTGTGGCCAGTGGCTGCGAGGTGAGGCGCAGTCTCGACACTCGAAAGCATTAGTTCATAAGTAAACAAGCGTGCAGAGGAACTTTTTGAAACATACCTTATTTACCGCCTTCATAAGTTGCATTGAAACTGTCTAGATTATAGTATCAGCTCCAGATTTCTTACCTATTTGTAAAGACCTAGTGTGCCCATAATTTGGAATCGACAGCGAGCCATAGCTGGGGGGGTACTGCTTTCTTATCATGATGATCTTCTAGCGCCATTTTATTTATCTCGTTTAATAATTTTATATAACTGATAATAAACACGACCTAATCTTTAAATTGCATATTTAAATATTTAATGTGGGTAGGTAAAAAAGAGGTCAAAAACATATTTTTTTTTTGCAACTCTGTGTTTGACTGTCGTATATCCTTCTGTGTGCACGTAATACGGTAGAATTAATAAACAGATTTGGATGACTCGTACTCGTGACTTAAATAGGAATAGGAAATAACAGTTACTATGGATATGCTGTGATATAGGTATTTAATAATACTCTAAGGTATTTAATAATACTCTAAAACAATGTAAGTGCTGATTATAAAACGTAGGATTTGTGAAACGGATAGAAGGCGGTTCCTAGGTATGTATAATATCCATATATGAATATTTAACGAAGTAGGTATAAAGTAATTTTAAATGAAAAATTAATTTAGTAGTGACTAATCATCTACTACGCCTTACACAATAAACATGTTATATTATATCTAAATTAAACCAGTTTCTAAGTACTTTCTTTTCACGGCTGACATTTAAATGAAAGTGACACGTACATTGGTATATTTCTTAATAACAATATTTTTATCGGTAAGTTTGAAAACACTTGTCTTAAATATATTGGCGAAAAAATGTTTTTTTTTTATGTTAACTGATTTTTTATGTTGATGATAATGAAGTGAACTAATAATATCCATATTTAACAAACCTTGAATTGAACGATTAGTTTGAAGTGAATTTAATAAATAATTAATGCTTGGGAGGACTAAAATGAAACACGTAAATTATAATTGCAGCTCCTTTTGAGTTCCGAGTGGTAAATACTCCAGGTATGGTAGTGAAATATCCCCACTTGAACCGTGATAGCGTTCTTGAAACTATTTTTTATTACGTGATGATTGATGATGACTGATTTTGGACGTTAATTACTAATTCATTATTAAATATATAAAATAAAAAAAATCATGACGAAATTACCATACTTGAGAGTCCTAAGGTGTGTGAAGTCTACAAGGCTGCAGTTGACTGTAATGATAAAGTACGAAGCGATATTGTTCTTTTGCAATGTAGAGCGAATACGGCTCCGGTGTAAGCCGGCGTTTAGTCATGTGGCACTTGTGTGGTGTAGGGGCGCTGGTAATACGAACCGCTTGTTCCAGATGGGCGAACGCGCGCGGCGAGCCGGCGGCCGCGCGGCGTCGGGTGACACGCGTTGCGCGACGCTTGCGCCACTTGCGACACGCACCGACCTCCCATTTGTGAAGTACGTATGCAGCTAACTGTTTGTTGTAACAACCTGTGCCGTAGCTCTCTTTTATATCTGCTTGAAGAGTTCGATTCATGTGGCTCCCGATTATAATAATTGAATGAACACTGAATGACTTGATAGCCATAGTTCATATAGAGGAAACCATAGGAAATAATGTTTTAATCCATTTTATTCTTTAATTACATAAAATCCCTGATTTAATCTGTAAGAGGCTGCATATATCTTGAAAACAAGCCAAATTACCTCCCTAACTGTACCACCTAGTTAATTAATACCGATGAAACTCATGCACGGAAAAAACCTAATCAAGGTTATTTATCTGCTTAGCCACTCAATACTTTTTTAATATCAGCGTCTACTGTGAAAGGTTTTTTACGTACAATGTTGGAGGCCCAGTCAAGATGCGGCTTTATTAGCCGGCAACGGCTCATGCTGCTTTGCCGTCTATTAAGAAAGTATTATATATATATTTATATATATATATATATATAATTTAAATTACATTGTTTTTATTATTATTAATCTAGAAATGTATTTCATCGTCGACTAACATGTATTGGTGACGGTATGTAGGTTGGTATATACTTTATTGATCATAAATGTATTTCTTCTTTTGTCGGTGGAAGGGAAGTCCAATGCATGTATAGAAGTATATACAAATAAATTGTTGCAAAGTAAACTTATACTAATTTAATAACAATGAATTTCCGCAAAGTAACGTCTGATACTATCAACTATTTAATTATTCATTAGTATGTCGATAATTGCTGTGTTTGTTTGTTGGTACCTACCTAGTTTTCATATTTTACATTTGCTGACCATAATAAAAATCTAGTTTTGCTATAATAACGCTTTTAATAACAATGACTTACAGTTGATTCCATTTTAAATTGTACAATAGGTAGTATTGTTTAGTGTTATGATCAAAAATCCATTCGGCATCAATATTTTATTAACATTCAATTTGTTGTTCTACATTTCTGAATTTACTCTGTCATTGTAAACGTCAGTCTGCGATTTTTTTTTATATGACAATCGTGCATGATATCTGTCGGATGTTAAGATTGTGAACGTTGCGGCCCATAAACATTTACAGTCAATTTCAAATAAGTGTACTGTAAACATACTGGTCAGTTTTATTATGTGACCATTAACCGTTCGATGCAGTGATACCGTGTGGGACTTTCACGCATCTCAATTTTAGTTTACATAGGTATCTGTATATATCAGTTTTTATTGTTTGAAGCAATTTGAAAATGTAGTCTTGGTTTGAAATCTTTCGTTTTACTTCAAAGTGTGAAAATATTTTTCATTGTTAAACAAGAAGCCAACTACTGGGTATTTCATTGTTATATTTATAACGAAGGGAGTTGACAAGTTCGCCGAATGAACGGGGTGAGCAGAAGTTCGCCGAATGAACGGGGTGAGATGTTAAGTGTTTCAATTTGAAAAATAGAGAAATGCAAGCTTTGAATTGTCATTAAATTCGCTATCAAAAAAGAGAAAACCTTAGTCTAATAAAACGTCTAATAAAAACGATCAAGTGTGAAATGAGCCCGTGTGTGAATTGATTCCGTACCGGGTATAAATCACATAACTATACTTTACTGTGCGAGTAGACCCATTTACTGTTTTTATTTTATTTATTTAGGCTTAATGGTTTCGAAGATCATGAAGAGGGTGTAAGACAAGGTGAGTATAGTCAGACAGATACATGAGTGATATTATAAGACTTCGTTTGTTCGCTAGGTACGTAACCAAAAAAATAAAATAATTTTTTTTTGGGTAAAAATGTTCCTGATGACAACAAAAATTTAAAAATCGCGGAGTTACAATAAACCGATGTGAACCCGTATAGTTCCAAGACGATTAATATATTGAGAAGGAATAATCATTTTGCAAAATTTTATTACTTATACACTTTCCCGTGCACGTGTCCCGACGGCCTTTAATTTATACATATTAAAATAAATTAATAATCGGGTTTCATATACAATTATGGAAGTAGGCTGTGAATAATTTTCCTGTAGATATCGACTGGGTCGTTGCGGCTAGGCGTGACTGGCGCACTGGTCCGCGGGCCAGGCATCAAGCAGCTCAATAGGGTAGCCGTCGGTGTCCACACAGTAAAACACGTCCCCAACCCTCTGGTTCGGTCGATAGTTGCCGTTCGCTAGACAGATCTCCGTTACCATCATCCCGCGCTCCGGGAAGTACATCGCCGTGTCACGAGCGCAATCTGTCCGAGAGAAAGGTTGATATTTTGGTGATTGTGTATTGCGAGTTTAAATTATTATAGTTACATATACATATACAAAGTGCCTTCATCCATGCTTAAGTCCAAAACAATGTCTGTAGCATCGCAACTTAATTGGAAGTGGATGTATTTTTGGCGAACAAAACATTGACGAATCCCTCGGCATTACATATATACCATTAATATACATATCAGAAACAATCTAATAACAGTGTTTAAATAAAGTTCAATGTATCGTTTTACCAAATTTCTGCTTCTCTGTCTCATTTGTTCAAGTACCATATGCAACAGATAACTTAGCGTATGTAAAGCGGCTAGAATTTCTACAGTAAATCATTTCAACACTATCTTTCACCTACATTTTCACCGATCTGCTTATCATTCTTATCTCGAAACTGTTACACGATGGCATTCTTGCAAATTATAGAATGCAGCCGGCCGCAGTTCATTTCTTTATACACACTCCTTTTACTAATGTCACAGTGTTTATAAGTAGCTCCTGTAGTAGTAGTTTATAAGCGTATGAATGCGTCCTACCGGGTCACGGTCGGTAACTGGTTGTTGTAGGTTTTATCAGTATACGTGTATATATCTAACGGTACATAGTACCGCGGGAGTTTCCGCGTATTTGTTTTAAAAGCATACGTGAAAATTGATGGTTAAAAACAAGCATTTATTTAGTTTGTGCACTGTAAACGGTTGCTCGATTCCTACACCAAATAGGGTTAACAGCTTTTTGATCGCGGTTTCGCCCACGCTGCATTAAATTGGTTCATTGTTTTCCCGAACGTTCATAAGTAGACATGATTTTACATGTAATGGTATCAATTAAGGCGGAATTGTTTGAGTGACATACTTACTGCAATTCATATTGGTCATTTCACTTGCTATGACTTGCCACGAGCCCAGAATTTCACCAGCACGATCTGTGCAGTAGGCACTGAAATAATAAATATATTTATTGTAATCTATGACGTAAAACTATTGTGCAAATATACGTGATCAAAATAACTATAGCGTGTACTGACTTGAACATGTGTTACGAAAATCTCTAATGATTATTATTATATCTATTGAAGCATCTAAAGGGAACTTTATGAAATTTTGAAATATATAAGTCTGCAAAAATTATTATAATTATACGATATATAATTAAAGACTAATAACATTTAGCAGTGGATGTAACGAGTCTTCCAGTGAAATGTAAAATATATGAAATTAACGGTGAGGTTATACACATTCATCGTCAGGTAGATGCCCATGACGGACCAGTTTATTTTTTTAGTTTATTAGTTATCATTGAACATTTAAATTTCATAGAAAACATATAAATTTACAATATGTATAATACTTGCATTCCATTCGTTATTTGATATGGGCCAAAGCTTCCATCGTAATCGCAGAAAGTAACAGGGTTGCCCAGGAAGTTGGTGCCGTGCTCGGACTGTTCCTTGTGGAGTAATGCCATTGCGTGGACGGCACTTTCGCACCGTCTTAAATATTGTTCGCCGATTACTGTTTCACTGTCTGATAATACAAGCAGATAAGCACATAACATGCTTTTAAGTCGACTGTAGTACAGTACATACGTTCTAATTGCCGTTCTAACTAACGTCGCTGACCAATTCTGAACGTTGTGAAGAGAATACCCTCTTTCTGTGATTCGAGTTCCTCGAGTCCCTCGGTTCGATAAAGGTACTTTTCTCCATAAGGTACTGTCGAAAGAACTGAGTTCATCTTTTAAATAACTACAAAGCAAGTTTCTAACCTGCGCGGCTCCGGTTGCGGCCCTATTATTTTCAGGTATCATCAAAGCAGTGTGATTTAAAACTAGAGCTTTTAAGCTTTACCTATAGAAAGATATATCTTTCTATATTTTGTCCATCCATACTTAAATATTAAATGCATGTTTAGTTCTCAACTCTAGTGATGTCATGTAACGAGAGTTGTAGCCAGAGACTCAAATACATACCAGTCGTATTGCTTGGTTAAAGACACATCACACGTTAAACCAAAGTATTTGCATAAGAGCGCATCGTTGTTGGATATCATTGTTGACCTACTAAGTAATGTTTCTGAATCATTTTCAATGTGATCGTGTCAGCCAGACATCCTGTCCAGACACCTTCGTATTAACGCTAACCAGAAGTTAATCGTGGATCACTTATTTTCAAAATTTTTGTAAATGTGAAAAGACCTTTATCAGTTATCAAGGGTTGAGAACATCAATAGGTCTGTTTATTTTGCTATACTAAAAGCGTATTGTTTAGTCTATTCGATGTTAATATTTGCAGATGCAAAATTGGGGTTCCATCTTAGGCTTACATGGTTGCAATGTTTCTGCTTCCGACCTCAGTAACGTTTGTAATTCTAATTGTGTTTGATCACATTAGATTGCGCGCTCGCTTTTATTTATCTCCTATTCAGACAAAAAGCTAGACATTACAATAAAAAAGTTACGCGTTGGTTATCTGTTGTTAGTATTTACATCATTGAATCCTTGAAACAAGAACTTGAAAAAATTATATACTTACAGCAAGGCAATAAATTCATGTCTTCCTCCGGAACTGGAGCAACAGTGGGTTGGCCGGTTTTTGGTTGTGCGCACCAGCACATCCCGTTGTCGCACTGAAGTGGCTCGTAGTCGCCGTTACGTGTGCAATGTAACGTTACTATTTTGTTGCCAGCCGCTTCCATTTCGTGTCTTCGACGGCTGCATGCTGCAAGGATAGGTCAACGACAAGTCTGCTTCGGTGAAGTTCAAGAGCCCCATCTCGTCTGATGGTCGTTTGATGTAATGCATTGTGCAAGTCACATTGTGGGGGTTCGGCTGATGTTTCCTTGTTCTTTTGGTGGTTAAAATTTAGATACAACTGTGTGTCTTACGTATTGTATTTTAATCTTGCGAGGAGAAAATTGCATTGACTTGAATTCCTCTTTACGGTCAAGGTTCTAACATAAAAAGCATAGTTTGCTCGGAACTCAAAGCAGTCAATCGGTACTCGTTACAAAAACAATCTTCGCTCACATGTTGAACAAAATAACTTTTTTTACTTTTTCAATGTTTTTAACAGACATCTTAAAACAAATTTGATATTAGACATTTTACACAAAATCCATAGTCGTCCATAGTATGTCAGTAAGGATGTCGAGAATGAAGAATTTATTTGACTTTAATATAACGTACGACACTATTGTTTGAGTGATACTCGCAAGAGAAAAGTATGTAAAAATTGATTCAAAAATTTTCATCTGATCGTGGTGCATACAAGTAAACAAACAAACAATGCTATGAGAAATATAAAGCGGGGAGAAGACTCGACATCGAATCAAAAATATTTTTTAATTACCCATTTTTAATGTACATCCAAAGCTTTATCGTAAAAGACAATTTATCATCTACAAAGTTTATATCGACATGTTTTGCCGTTTTCATCTTGGTTCGAAGGGTCGCCCACGTCGTTAGCACCAAAGTGTCGATCATCCGTCGTCGTAAAGCGATGTAGGTATGTTAGTAGACATCGGTGGTTTCGTTTGATGGTTTCACATTTAAAGGTAATGTAATAGCAGCGGTCACTTAGTGGTATGAATGTTGCCCTCCCGCGCGTATGGCACGAATTCAAATTCTACACGCATTTCTAATTTTTACAGTATGTATTAAAATTAATTGTTACTTGCTTTGGTGAAGGACAATATAGTGAGTAAATACTTACAAGTGTCCATAATATTGTCGAAGGCGTGTGAAGTTGCCAGCGTCATGGAATACGTCTCTCAGCCTTCACATTGTGAAACCCGAGGCCAGCAGTTTGGCAGTCATGGGCGGAATGGACACATTATAATGTAGTTCACTCTCACGACAACCGACAACGTCGAGAGAGTAATGACGTTTGTCCACATACACTGACGTGACTTCTAGGTCCAGCTATTTTTCTATTATATTTTCTAAGATTGTAGGTTGTGAAACGATACTAGATTACAGACGCAAATAGAAAGTCGACCCAATCTGTGGCAATGGTATCAAACACAGAGTAGTTATTGAGCATTTCGTACGTCTGTGGTAATTATTGACTATTTCTCGAAACTGTTTTTATTTGACAAATGACTTTGATGCGTCGTAAATTGTAATGGTATTTCATTTTAAATGGTTTAATGTATATATAACAAAATTTTAATGTTTTTTTTTTTGTAATGCCGATCCAAGGGTTTTGTGTTTTCGATCAATACTTTTAAAATTATCGTTATATTTGTTGCAAGGCAGAAAAACAATATGTCTAACTTCCTAGTTAGTTGTGTTTCTTATGTAGTTTTGGTTATACGTTGTGTCTATAAGTATCTTACCACAAGACATCTCGCTCGCCTCGCTGCGCCACATTTGTCCAAATATTCGCCTTCCATTCTCATCCGAGCAGAAACACCTGTGTTGTATAAACGTGTAAAGTCAATAGAATAGAAGCACAGTTGCATCATTTATTTGTATGTTCACACCATATTTTACTGCTTTTAGAATCTGTTTGTTTCATTGCAATTTAAATATATGTACCTTAAATTTATAGTAAGAGTTAGTATTTTCAGAGTTGTTTTAAAGAAAATGTAACATATGTTAATGTTATTAATGAAGTGAAAAATTATAATAGTACCCTGAGGGTTTCGAAGGAAAATAATTAAAAAAAGTAACGGACGTATAGTGAAGCTTCTTCTTTTTAAGTCGATTAAGTATATATATTGTTTCAAATTATTTTACTTCAAATAATTTTAGAAACTTGATTGCTTTAATTAAGTAAAGCAAAACAATGTATGAAAATATATAACAGACAAAAATATTACACATATTTCAGTTTGAAAACGTAATCATGTACTGAATATAAGTACACATACCTTCCAGTGAATAAATCGCCTTTGCATTGTACGGGAGCATAGCGTCCGTCCGGCAGGCAATTGGCAGGCGGCTTGCATGAGTCATCATTGATGCCTGTTTGTTTTTTTGTCAATAACGCAATTATTTCAATGTATTTCATCATCATCATCATCATCATCATTGCAACCCATAACTGGTCATTTGCTGACCCACTGCTGGCCACAGGGTGTCCTCTTATAATAAGGTCATAATTTCACACACCTTTCAGAACGTTATGGAGAACGCTCAGGTATGCATTTCCTCACGATATTTTCCTTCACCGAAAGCAAGTGGTAATGAATTTGTAACACGCACATAATTTGAAAAATTAGAGGTGCAGGATTCACATTCGAGTCCCCCATACCAGAGACCGACGTCCAAACCGCTAGGTTACTGTGACACCACAGGCAATTGTGGCATGAATTAATAAAAATTACTAAGGTAGGTATTATGACAGTGATAACTTGTCCTCGCGTCACTACCTAAAATATTATCGTTACTTTTGAAGAATAAGCCCGAAACAGTTGGTAATTTTTTTATCAATCAGTTTATAAAAAAAATATATGAATTTGCCCCCGAAGTCTGAGTCAGCCTCATGTATAATTATATGTAGTTGGAATGTTATGGAGCTGGCATGGAGATGTCAAACCTTGTAAATACATTATATTATTTTTCCAAGTTGTAAATTATCATCCATAACCGAAATTATCCGCAACAATCGGATAATCCGAAATAATTTTATATCCGTAACCATATCGGAAACCGGTAAAATGTTATTCATATATCCGTATCCGAATGTAAATCCGAAATGTCATACCCATAACAACCCTAATATGTAGTTAACAGATATTCATGAAATCGTACAGCGCCATCTAGTACGCAGTAGGAAAACTCAAAAAATACATATTAACTAACGCATGGGGCATATTGGTTGAATATACCCATTGTTTGATAAATTACTAAATCCCTACCATAAATGATAATATATTCGTCAATTATGTTTATTCTCATACTTAGCGTGAAAAACTACGGCTTTAAATTTCCGCATTTTGTGACGACACATGTATAAACCGTTTTTTTAAATTTGTCTTATTTAGGACAAAAATACTTCTTATATATATCACGAGTTTTATATATATTTATATATATATATATATTTTTAAATTAAAGCTTAACATCAAGTTATGTTTATTAAGCATACACTCTTTGATTTATATGAAAAACGAAAGTATAGAAAAGGAGAAGCCAAAGTGATGCAGCTTGACGGAATTTTGGATGATACGTACGTAAGATGAAATAATACGTTACTTCTACTACGACGATGAATAATTATTTTGATCAAAGGCTTTGTTGTATAATTTTTTTCTATTGTAAATCTTAAATTATAATATATTTTTAATCGTTATTCAATTAAATTGTCATGTTCATTCATTCAATACTTTTCAACCTTACTAATTGTTTATTACTAAATGAAGTTATCAGCCCGCCATATTAGTTTACTAAATAAGATAATCCTGAAAAGTGCGGACTATGCTTAATAGCAGCACAATTTTGTGATGGTACTATGATGATGGTGATCTTATCGTAGTTGCTTTGTTCTACATATTTTGTTATCAGATTAGCTAAGATTCCGTCCAAATTATCTGCTCATTATCAGATAGATTATGTCTAGGCATAACATAAGTAACATATACCATTTAATTATTAGCCGTTAATTTAATATCATAGAAACTTATTTTTGTTTAGTAGATGATTAATTCACAAATCAAGAGGCACGTCGTATGAATCGCCAGGCTCTCATTAACGATAATATAAAATCAATTAAAAGTTAAATTGATGTAACGCTCCGTACATATAATAAAATTCCAACTGATCGTTTTATGTACATGAAGGATGTATCAGAAGAGCGGTTATAAGAGGCCGTTATTAAAGCAATTGAACCCAAAACAATAGTTGTTAGAATTTGAACCCGTGCGTTCGTGCGTGCTAATCTCAGAAACGGCTTAATATTTCAATCCGTCAATAAATAATAGTTTTGATTAATATACGTATTTTTAAATGTAGGTGTTATTTCTTAGCGTAACGCGTAGTTTTTGTAAAGCGATACGAGGGCGGTTTGTTTGTACCGTAATGAATACGAATAATTAACATCGAATGTTACAAACTTTCCAATACAGAAAATATTTAATGTCAAATCACAAAAGGTTTTTATGTCGGATATTTCATTGCGAAACTCAAAAAAGTCCCATACCAACAATGTCAGCAGTACGACAGTCGTCATAGTTCATGTAAAGAACAGTTGAACCGTACACCCTGCTCAAAGCTGTTCAGCCCTTCACAATGCGCGCTCCACGCTGCAGGCGCTTTTCTTGATTGTGCGCTTGTGTTTACGTATCTGAGTTTCTTTTTAAAGCGAATCCTAATTATTTCGACATGCCCGTTACGTACGTCCGACCGACAGACCGCTATAGTTTTCATTTCCTCGGAAAACGTAATTGCAGTAACCGACGATGTTTCGATTTTTTTACCTTCATATGGATTGTATAATTTTTGCACGGACGTAATTAAATTACATTGTATTTTTATTACAGTTATATTTTGTGTCGTATTCAAATTATTTATATGATATTGAGTTATTTATTCGTTCCAGTATGCTGTATAACTCCTTCTAAATGACTGGACCGATTTTGATGAAATTATTTGTGTGTTCAAGGGGATTTGAGAATGGTTTAGATTCACAATTTGGTCCACTGGAAAATGTTTGATTGGAAAATTTAAATTTTCACTAATTTTTTTGTAATTAAAGACTTGTGTACAGGCCAAGGTTTGTCGCGTCCGCTAGTATTTCTTTTATAGAGCTACATATTCACAATGTAGATTTCAGATAACTCTTTTTTTTTTGTTTTAACGATTGTCAAACCTAGTGGACATGCAAAGATAAAAAAAAAAAAAAAAAAAAAAAACACTAAGTCACGGTTGCTCTTGAATGGCTATAAGCAACAACCAGCCATC
>DWPT01004891.1:0-12749 GCA_018251895.1 Agathymus mariae mariae | reverse complement strand
GGGGTTCGTTGCTGTGTCGTATACTCTGACGGACATGGTGGCAGATGAGTACAAACACTTCAACACCTCGATATAACATCTTATATAATATATGTATAATATAATATATACCTATATATATATATGATATAATATAAACCTTCAACACCTATACACATACGTTATTACATTTTCCGAAAATTAGTGACTAACGGATGTACACAGGATCACACATCATATGAAATGTCGTTTTCCATCGAATATACCACCCTTACTTTAGTCTCTTAACATTGTAGTTGTCACTAAATTTTCGCCAGTACACTCGTAAGCATCTCTGTACCTAATGTGCGGACCTTTAAAAATGACAGATGTATGCATCTGAAGCCTGATCACCGTTACGGTGTTGTGTTAATAAATGTGGAGGCCCAACGCCGGTAAGGGCCGGGAGGAGCATAAAGCACGCAGTTAGCGCGCGCACCCGCCAGAACGAAGTAGGAAGTCGCCGCTTACTTCAGAAAGTATGCATACGAGTAACGCGGACGATTCAAAATTTAGGAATTTTATTGTATTTGAACTTTTGAATTACTCTCGGAATCAAGGCTTGTGGCACTTTGCTCTGATGTTTTTTATTTATTATTATTATTATTATTATTATGCTCTTTATTTAGTCAGAGAAATAACAAAAAGCTAAAAGTGAAGACACGAGACCTGGGAGCTAGATTGTGATGGGTTGTGATGAGTTGCTAGTAGGTTGGTTGGTGATGTAGGAAACAAAATCTTTGTAGTGCACTTCAAGAATCGTTTGTATTGTCACATTAACATACAAAGAAGTTATTTAAAAGACACTGAAAATCAGCGATATATAAATGTGCTCCCTAGATCGAGCGAAAAGCCGTTTGTGACATGATACAGTACAGAGTACATACAGTATAGAATACTAATTACAGTTTTATTAATTGAATGAATCCAACATTGTATATTTTAGAAAGTAGACGACAAACGAGCAGCCGTGCCACCTGATGGTAAAACCACTGTCGCCCATGGACATCAGTAACAGCAAAGACATCAAAGAAGTTTTGCCGACCGCAATTAAAGCGGTAGACCCACATTACTACTTGCGCTCTGACACTGCGAACGAAATAAGTATGAAACATTTCACGGTCGGCTTTAAGAGGAGGGTAGTAAATAGCCAGGCGGGAAAATACCCTACCACCGGTGTGACAATGTGAATTCTTTATAAATCTCTGAACCCTTGACTTGAACAAGAAATTTTAATTCATAACGTGGCGCATGTGTGAACGTTAATTTTTATATGTACACCATAAATATACACCAGTTTCTAAACATTATAAAATATATGTATGTTAATATAAAATTATTATTTGAATATATTTTAATACAATATAATTTTTCACTTTAATTATTGTTGTCGCGTACCACCAGCGCTCACCATGGCAGATCACTGCCAGAGCTACTAGTAGAACACTAGAAGCCACTAAGTATTAATCCGTCCTTTTTTAAAATCAGTTTGAATGTCTGACTATAAAATAAATATATATGAAGTGTCCGCGTTGTTCTATCGTAGTTCGGTCACGGACGGCGCCTCGTACACGCTCGAGAAACCTCGGGATGTGTCTACAACCTGGCCTGCTCTGCGACTGATTTATTTTATTTACATTGAACCCATCGGTATCGGTATCGCGGGATATTATATTCTTATTTTGATTACATTGCAATTTTAGTTAAAGAGCTGACAAATAAAATTCTATAGCAGTAATGCATTTGACTCACTAAATTAAAATGCTCTGTATATATCACTGTTACTTCTTTGACTCGTTTAGGAATCGGGTTGAGAAATATTACTTAACTATTTGAACTCTATCACAGATTCAATTCTTTTTCTTGTGAATTTGTCACTAAATAAATAAATCTTTAGTGAATATCGTACACCCTAACGATTGATTGTTTTCATTGCATCGTTCTGATGTTTATATATATATATATATAAATATGTATCTTATGGCTGAACCAACTTTAATGAAATGCTTCGTGTACGTTTAAATGAATCCCTGGATGGTATAGATTCACATTGAACCCGGTAGAAGGCAGCGCTGCAATCGAGTTAAGGGAAATTTGTTAGTTTACTTTTGATATATATATATATATTTGACCGAGTCTATGTCATTGAGCTTCTCCTAAACAGCTGGACCGATTTTGATGCGGTTTCAAAGTTCAAGATAATATCCGTTAGTACTACTTCATAAAATTGGTAACAATATTTGTTCTTTATTGCATAGCACTAGCCAACCAGTTATTAATCCAGACCTTGAATTGCAGCCAACACTCCTGCTCCTGGTGCATTCAACTCATCAATGAACAAGGTAATGGCGCTAGGAGTGCACCTTCCAGTTTACCACCATCACGTACGATTGAACATAAAATAGTTACACTCATGTATGGTAGGTTAGGTATCATAATGTGGTAGGGTTTACTTACCTACCACCTTACTCAAAAATCGTCTGTCAAGCGCATGTAACGCCTGTTGGGACAACTTGAGTTTTACCAGTATGTGACGTTTTCATATCCGCAACTATGCATGAGCAGTATAAGCATTAAAAAAATAAAGCACAGATTATTCAACATAATTGTGGAACGACTCAATAATCTAACAGAATTGAATTTTGAATGATGTCTTCGACCACCCACCATCACGACTCAGAGATTGGTTAAAATCCTGTTATATTATGGTACGGATATTCGCAGTCGCTATTCAAATTATTGACAACATCCATGAAGCTCTCCGGCCGGCATGCGTGTTAAGGTAACGCCGCGCTCACACTGTCGGACAGTTTGATATAAATATCTATACATATAATAAAATTGTAACTAATCGCTTTCTGTACATGAACGATATGACGCTGAGGTAATGGCAAATTGTTGTTGCAGCATCGTGTTCTAGTCATCGCAGATATATATTTGAATTGTCGGCTTGACAAAATTTACGAGATGAACGCTATTGAACGACGAATGACAACTTTTAGGAAAGTTTAATTACATCCATGCTGCCACTTAAATTTTTCCGCCCAATCGCCCAAAATCGACCAATTTTCACATTTTATTTTATATATGTAAAAGAGAATATATATGTGTATGTATGTTCACTTAAAACTCAAGAATCGATAGCCCAATTGATATAAGCTTTACATGCATATAAAGGGTGACATGACCGCTCCGACGAACAAAATTACGTTAGGTTATGGATAGGTGACGCCGGAGGCAGTGACTTTTATCTTATGAACCATAGGTGGAATTGATATGAAATTTTGTATATATGCATGTGTCAGTATTGGAACACTTAAAAAACCTAACACTAACACTAAACACATCGTTCCCGCGTTTGTGAACCGACAAGTTTATTTGTTTTTGTTCAAGATGTCGAAACCAAAAATATTGTATACCCAATTGGTGCTTTAGAATAACAAAAATCATAAAGCATTAAAAATAATTACGTATCGAAAATGGTAGATTATTTCCGGTGAAACTAAGCGCACCGGGCACCAGATAGTTGAATGCATAAGAACACTATAAGCTGTAAGTAGCTAATAGCAATAAAGTTGCCTGTCGGGGCGGCCGCTAGTTATCGGTAATTAAATTCAGTTTTCACTTACAGTTGCAAATGTAACGTTAAGATTCCTCTTATTTTACAGAGGAATAAAAACGGTGTTTGTAAGTAACGTAACTTCAAAACAAATGTCATCAATTAAGTAGCATATGCTAATTTTATTATACTTTACCATTATCTAATGTTTTAAATGCAAAGCTTGGTGTCCCGATCCATAAGACAATCATTACAACCATGACATTACAAAATTATACTTGCGTTAACGCCCTGTGTGCGCATTTACAAAATTTCTGGCCGTATTGGGGCGGCCCAGAATACTCCCCCCAATTCCATGCTGGCATAACAGGGTGTCGTAAAAAGCGACAGAAGCCTTGGTTGTGTTAGGTTAATTGATTAATTAATTACTTAAATCGCTTGGTGTTAGGGCTTTGCGTAAAGATTATATCATCAATATTATTACAAAGTCGCTAATATTGGTATTATTGTCTTTCCATGAAGCCTGCCTGGCTAGCTACCACCCTCCTGCTGGAGTCAGCCGCCAAACGACTCGAAGTGTTCCGGCTGGAGGTTTGAGAGCCAGTGCTTTCTTTCTTACCTTCTTCTTATTTTCCTCTCCGACAACGCATCAGTGATACCGTTCGTCTTACTGTTGTCCATGAGCGACAATGACCACCTATCATCAAGTGGCACGTCTGCTCGTTTGTCGGCTATTACCAGAAAAAGGTCATTTTTGAGATTCACTTGGTGGTCGGGGGCCCTCTGTTACTATCAATAAATATAAATAAACGTAAACTATCATCCATCATAGATAAATACATGGTAACCCTTACCGAGCGAGGCTAAGATAGAAATCAAATTTTCTTTCCATAAACGCCAATAAATCATACCGCAAGTTGCGATTATTTGATATACGCCATATCTAGGCTTTTAAAATTTCATAGTATTATATTTTTAAGAACTTCTCTCTCTTTACCTTTAACCCTTGTTACAAACCTCTGCTAACCCGGGATTATAATGTATAATAGTACAGAAAGAGGCTGAAAAAGCAAAATCAGCCATACAAGTAGGCCCGCACGTGTGGAGGTAGGTGGTAGAATGGCTGGTACTCGCATCAGCCAAACACACCAATCATCATACTTGCGTGGAAAGAAAAAAAAACCCCGCGATGATATGGAGATTTTCAACTATAACCGAAATTATCGGATATCCCAAAATAAAAATGTATCCGTAATCAAATCCGATGAAAAAGTTTCAAATAGGGGCTGAGTCTAAAAAAAAACAAACACAGTTTTTCGCTGTCTAAGTCGATACACTTCCTATTTTATTATTTAAGTTTTTTTCTATGATTATAATACTTAATAATACCTTTTTTTTTCTCGACGGGGAAACCTTCAAAAGGTACCTGGTGCCGTAGGAGCGACGCCGGGCTATGTGAGATTTTTGCCGCACGAAATCCCCCCGATAACCTTGTTCAGCGCTATGTAGAGGACTCCGGGATCGCCATGGTAACGCAACCGGAGTCCTCTGAGCGCAGTGCCCCTGTCGGGCTCTACCTGGGAGAGAAGATATTCCGTCCCGCACCGTCCTGTCTTATCGACGTCACGCGGCTACACATACCATCGTCCTTCTACTCGGGGTGGCTAGTCGAACGATTCGAGCTCCCACTCTTACCGCTCTCAACCCCTGAAGTCTCCTTTTAGTCGGCTGTTACGACAGGGAGGGGATACCGTAGCCCGTATTCTGATCCCGAGCTACACGGACAATATTTAATAACACCTAGAAAATAATCAATATGTTACCTTTCAAATACACAATTTATTTATTCCTAAGTTAATCCTAAATCGTCTAATGACCGTTACCTAAATTATTGGAAACAATCGGATAATCCGAAATAATTTCATATCCGTGACCATAATCGAAACCGGCAAAAATGTTTTTCATACATCCTTATCCATATCTAGATCCTTAATTTAATAACTATATACATATGCTAACCAACTTGAGGCTTGGACCTCTTACCCTATGACGTGGCTTGGAAAGTACTTTACCGCTTTTCTCCATAATAGATTTGGATGAGTGAAAGTGAAGTATTTTAAATCTTAACACGAGATCTTATGAAAATATTACTACTTAATGTAAATATTTTGTACTAGAAATGCCACGTGATAAGAAATACTCAATCCAGCACATACACTTTTCCATACCAGGGGCGTCACAGATGTGGTGCTAGTCAAGAAGAAAACGGTAAACTCTTTTAATTGCGTACTCTCAGCATTGCCAACGAAGACACTATAAATATTTTACGGTTGAACTTTAATTGGAAAATGGTAATATGTTGGTAAAAAAACCCCACAGAGTAGGGAGCCACTTGAACACATCTGAAAACTCTCGAGAACAAACGTCCACGAATGACAACAATAATTTGAGACGTTACAGATACTAAAACGACTGGCTGAACAAGAATTAGACTATGTAGTATGAGGTGCTAAAAGCTATTAGAACACTTTAACATGAGGTCGTGAAAGTTAAATCCTGAGTGAGATTGCTATTATTGCTATTGAAAACCCTTTTTTTTGTGGCGAGAACCTCCGAGGTAACTCCGCCGCTCCTGATTCATTCGTCGTACTTATTTTCGGTTGGCTATGTGTTGCTCTAAATCGATTCAGCCGACCAGTGCTACCTATCGTCAGGATAGGCACATCTTACCCATTTAACACCGGCATGATAATTTTGTTACGAACGAGCTTCCCGTGAACCTTCTGTACAGCTACCGAACTACCCGACCACTTATTGTTAAGTATGCTGCGGAGGCAGCTAAGATGAAAATGATCTAATTGGCGAATGTGTCTCCGGTATTGGGACCACGCCTCAGAGGAATGTAACATGGCCGGCAAAACGAGAGCATTGTTTGCGTATCAATGTTACTATCTTCCCATTATAGTGGTGATCATTTCTTTGGAACATCTTTTCTAGTGCCCCTTCGGCTGAGCGCGGATAACAGTAATTCTCTAAATTGAGCGGCTCTGTCGCTGGGCGTACAAGTACAAGAGTCCAACATCCCTCACGCAGTTCAATACCTTTTCGATGTGCACAAAGTTACTGACCGTGCGCCGCCCGTTGTTCTATGAATCGGAGCGTAGTATCGGATTGCCAATACACAAACTTTTTTCCGAATCTCTTATTCATACCAAAGACCAATAAAATATTCAAAGCCACTATTTTAATAATAAATAATAATTTAATACAAAACAATCATTTTTATTGCGAATTTTCTCGTAATTTTTACTATCGCCCGACTGATTCTTACATGTTATTTTAGTTTCAATCGTTTAACTTACATGTATCAGTAAGTCAATATATCGACTCATGCTGTTGTCTTAAACTGAATTACGTTTCCATGTTGGTCTTATATATATATCATATGAGTACGTACAAATTTTTAACTTGGGTTTCTTGGAGTTATTCTATTTTTCTTACACTGAAATCTTTTCACAATCAAATTATACTTGTTATTGGCTATTTCAATTTTGATATAATAAAAACATATGAAAACACAAAAAATAATTATAAACAAACGAGTTGCACTATGTGTCGTAATTTCTTTCTAAAATATCTCTATCCTCCTTACATCATGAGAGCATCGCTATGTTATTCTATAGTATTGCTATCTCACAAACATTCTCATTTACATTAACTATTCTAACCATATTCACCAAAACCCAAATGTGCATGCGTGTAAAAACTACAGTCGTGTGAGTAACTTTTAGTAATGTCAAATTCACGTCCATGCAGTGTCGACTTGATAGTTGACTATTTCATTGCAGGTTTTGACATTGGAAATGTCTTTTCGTTCACTCCAGTATAGGTCCCGATTTCACGAAAAAGTGTTATCCCCTTATATGTCGGAGAGTTGTGAAGATATGATAGTCAAAAAAGGCTCAAAACACGCGTATTCACGAGAGCTGTAAGGTGCAAAAAGAATTATTCGCGCAAGTCAAAAAAGAAAATGGGTATGGCCGAAATAGTGAAAAAAAAAATTAAACGAAGAATAATATCAAAATTTTGAAAAAAAAATTCTCTGGGCAATTTAGTCAGCTACAATTTGAGTCTAAAACAAAGATGATTGGGTTAAGGGTTTGCTCTGTAGCTTAATCTTTTTAAAAAAAGTCAAAAAGTCAGAACGGGATGGAGGGCTCGCGTCTGTAGGAGGTTACTTGATCACTAAATTCCCTACACGTGTCCCCTGGGTAGTAAAAAAAGAGCAGCAATTCCGGTGGTAGGCCACAACATCGGTTTCCGGCTCTGGTTATCACCCATCAGACAAAGCCATGGCGCCAAGCGATCCGTCGTGTCCCGGCATGATGATTGATGAAGCCGAATGGGGAATGACTCTAAACAGTTGTGTTGTGTTAGTGAGACTGCTTGTGATGAGTTGGTTGTATGTTGTGTCGGGAGATTAGCTCTGCTAGTAGCGGGATCCGAAGTCAACTGCACCACTGGCCGGCCGTAGTCAGTGGGAGGCCCAAGTAGTGGGACAACCACCCACGAAAGGCTACAGCGCCAACTGCAAAAAATCCCGGGGTAGGGCTCCTTCATGCCGGTTGGCGACCGGATGGTGATTTCCGAGGAGGTTCGGGAATCCCCGCGGCCTCCAGACTAAGCCCCCAATGGCACGGTGACTATGACTCCGTCACGGAGACACCTACGCAAGCCTCATTTAACTGCCATTCCCCATTCTATTTACTCCTAACAAAATAAAAAAAATATGAAAATTAAGAGGAAAAATAGTTGGATCCCACAACAGCTGCATGTAGCCTCATTTGAAGTGCACTTCACGAACATACTTGGCTTGCACTCTAATTTGTCATCAGTCCACCACCACCTAGAGTTGCTTTGTTTTCATCGTAATAGAATGCAATCAGAACACACCTACACTTGCTCTTCCTGGCGGAGACGCAGATCGGATGATCGTTAAGCGTGGCGTACCTTGACTATCCTGGGTACACATTAGAGCACAACTTTCGTTCTCGTGCCGGAGTATGTGTGTACGCCCGTAAAGATATCTGCTGTCAGCGCGTCCGTCACCTTAAAGACCCTATATTTTCTACTGTTCGAGTTTTGGTTGATACGGGGATCGACAAAATTGTGAGTTTGTGTGTCTACCGTTCGCACAGTGGTGACCACGAGACAACTCGGTTATTTGAATACCTCAGTGTGGCAGCTCATGAGGCCCTATATCGACATCCTACGGTTCAAATACCACAGGACCGACCATGCTGGTAAAGAAACGTGGAATTTTTCCATGTCGCTTGGTCTCACCCAACTGGTAAAGCAAGCGACTAGGATGCCTGATGTCGACGGTCACACAGCCAATTGCCTGGACCTTCTGCTGATGACCGATCGAGACAGATATGACGTACAAGTCTCGTCCTTATTGGGTACTTCTAATCATTGTCTGGTGAAATCTGTATCGTCATACTACCCTCCTGAACACAACTCTCGTGGAGTCCGACATGTATGCCACTACAAATCAGTAGATTGGGATGAGATGCAGCATTTCTTTGCATTTGTCGACCTCATAGCCCATTTGGTAGTGACCCTGCCTGCCGAGCGTGGAGCCCCAGGTTCAATTCCCGGTCGGGGCAGACATTTATGAGACAGATAAATGTTGGGACGAAGGCACGCGCGGGCTACGACCTTACCACGCTACGGCTCGTAACTATGCCCGTCTCGTTTACCGTACGAGTGTTATCATCTCATCGTGATCCTATTAAACTCGCATTAACAAATAGTTAACAGTTATTTAAATTTTTATAAGACATCAAACACTACAAACGAAAACTAGTAACCTAAGACTACAAAAATAAAAAAACTACTAATAAATTCGAACCAGTGTTCTCCAAACGTTAGACTCTTTTGAACCGAGCATGTATGACGAAATCATCACCAGAATATCGCCAATCAGTTCAATCGGTGTGAAGTCACGTGCGAATCACGTGACTCTTGGTTCAGAAATGTTTATTAGACAACGGTGGTACTAATCTCATTGAACCTGCGAACACGTCTTTTTTGGAGAGAAATAGGCAATGATTTAGCAATTATGTATGAGTAGTACATCGAATAGTGGGGCGCTCAGCCTCTGGAATAAAATAAAAATGTAAGCGTGACATCGTACCGGGCGTATGATAAATGGCCGCCCTCGATCTAGCCGCCTCCATTTACCACTAGAAATCATTCATTTTATGCTGATTTCGAATTACCATAATCGTAATGTGAACTGGGACAGTGAGAGGCAACTAATATAAGCGGAGTCTCTATGTACAAGTTTTTCGTTAATTAATCAGATGTGAACACTTTGGGAGAATCGCGTGATATGATACACAGAGATCATTCATAGACATAACATAAATGTTACCTAAATGGTAATAACTCTTAAATATTCTAAAAACGTAACGAGGGTAGCGTCCACGGCAACAGCGACCACGGTGTCGACCATATCTTTTACGGCGCGCCGTCACGTCACATACAATAAAAGTTCATTTACACAACATGTCGAACTCCAATGCTTTACAGTTGCACATATCATCGTCTCCAGTAGCTCAACATTTGTTGTGTGTTCTAACTTTAAAAGTGTGTCCTAGCGAAATGATCCTCTATGAACGTACCGAAGATCTGACGAACACACGGTCGTGTATCAACAGAAAAACAAAATTTACTGCTGGGCTCTGCAAAACTGTACCAAATATTATCAAAATATATAAACAAAAATATAATCAGAATAACAATGTAGCATCAGGATTTTAAGATTGTACTAATTTCTTTCTGAAAATAGGCCGAATGGTAACAAATGGAAAGGGATACTAGTAGTATATAATAGTGTGTAAAAGGTTGCTTCGAGATTATCATGTTACGTTGTTTTAAAATATATATTATGAAGTTTATTTTGCTGTTTCTTTTCTTTTATACTGAGACACTGTTACCTAACGGTGGTAGAAACAAGAACTGAGGTACAGAAGTGAATTTACAAATTATCTAAATTGAATTTGGTTTTTAGGAACGCTCTCCCTTCTACAGCAGCTTCTGTATTAGTAAAGCAACATCAATATATCTCAACAGACGAAAGAATACACAGCGCAGTCAATAACAACGACCGCAGCAGCTAGTTGGCCATAGCTGAGCATACCATCCAGAGAACATACGAAATACTGTTGTGTTACTGTAATTTAGAAAATAAACAAATTCTATATTACTGACATTTCCTTACGTTTAATACCCTCTCTTGTTTAATGGCATTGTTCGTAAGCCATTGTTTTAGAGACGTCTTAAATTTATCGTTCGGCGTAACAATATGGGTGTGCCGCCTGTTGGACGTTTTATTGTAGGTTAAAGATAGATCGAACTGCAGATAGATTTGGTGAAGTTGTTTAATTATCGTTCGGCGTAACATTTGGTGATTTGGTGTAGTTGTTTAATTATCGTTCGGCGTAACATTTGGTGATTTGGTGTAGTTGTTTAATTTTCTTTCACTAACACTAGTAGAGTCTACTCACCTTGATGATGTTCCGTTCCGGAGCGAAACACGTGTGGGTGACGGTATGTATGTTGGTATATACTTTTATTAATCATAAATGCCTGTTTTCCCTTGTTGGAGGGAGGAAGTTCCTATACTTGTATAAAAGTATATACCATCATACATTGTGCTTGCAGATTGTTGCTAAGTAAATTAATACCAATTTATTATTTCTAATAGACATAGATAATATTTCTTCTTAAGCCATCGGTTTTTTATTATATCTTATCTATGATACCCACGAGAGTGTGTCAATGTTTATTTATTTATTTAGTTATTATCAACGGAGCGGCTCAAATAACTTGGTTTCTTTTAAACCTTAGTTTCTCCTTTTAATTTAGGACTGAAAATCACATGTAAAAATGTTAAAAGCGTTGTAGCTTATTTATAAAACAAAATAAATACTACTCAACCACTCAGAATTAACTCAAATGGGTTCCAATTAATTTTAGAAGGAAAATGTGAGCTGATAAAAAATCCTTATAATCATGTACCACTGCTGACGGATTAGCTGTGTTATTAAGAGCGATATAACAAGAGCAAAATGCGTAGTATACTGCTGGAGCAGCTCACTGAGACTCAATGCTGGATGAACTTAGTAGGTACCACCTGGAAACATTAAATTTAAATAAAGTACCACTTAGTATTTGTCGAAACATTAGAACCCCTCGTTTGTTACTGAAAACTAGCAACAAGTGTCACAACCTTACCTATGAACGTGTGGACGCGCTGCACCACGGAGTAAGCCGGGTCGAGCTGTCACACATCTATACACACTCCTGAGGCCATGTCACCGAAGACTTTAGTGCGTAAATGTTTAAGAACCATTTGTCATATTTTCAAATTTATTTTGTCGGAGGTTACCAGCGATCGGTGATTATGTTAAGTTGGAGAGTCATACAACAATAGGTAGGTATATCAGTATTAATGAACGCTGAAGAGCCAAATAAATTACTTGTTTTGTCGCCATTTAAATGTGTTGAAACTCCAAAGAAAAGTTTGAAGACGGTTTATTTCAAAAGATATAAATGAATGAATTTACTTTAACGAACTATACAACTGAAAGATGTTAATTTGGCACCCGTATAAATCGAAACTACGTATACGTCGTAGGACCGTTTGACGGAGTATATATATATATACACGGATATTTATATATTTATGTATGTTAAGATCAATTTGTGTTCATATTCACATGTATTGTTAATTATTATAAATTAAAAAGTTGAAAAAACGTATGTGGCCCCGCAAGTGTAAACATCCACTGGGTGTTTCTCCAAGGACCGTTCTGGAGATTTTCTCCAGATAAAAAAAATAGCGGTTTCTTGATAAATAATTGGTATAATTTTCACAATTGATCGTACATAGAAATGGCAGCGAATAATAGAAATAGCGTATATGGCAAGGTTGGAAGTTACAGCGAGAGAGTAACGTCTATTGGGAAACCGTGAGAGGTCCGGCGGGGGTCCGACGGTCGCAAATTGGTTGCCGACAGCAACGCGTAACGTGGACCAATCCCAGTGCGGCACGACGAAGCGCTCAGCTGGCTGCCCACTGGACTGGCGACGTAAACCGCTG
>DWPT01004890.1:0-12749 GCA_018251895.1 Agathymus mariae mariae | reverse complement strand
CATCTATTTCTTTCTTTTTTCTTTAACCATTCGAAAGTTACGTTATTCTGGTAATAAAAAATCCGGCTCACTATCTGAATGCGCTAATCTCAGACACTAAAATAAACTATCCGAGGACATTATTACTGTTATTATCCGAAGCGAAGCGAGGGCGGGTTACGAGTAGTATTGTATATAATATCTGATCCTATTTTGAATCTGAATCTTATAATACGGTGATGGTTCTATTAGTTAATACTCCATAACTACGTTTGTAGATGCGAGTGCGACTCACCGAAACTGATATAATTGGAACAAGTGAAGCATATTAACTTTCGGCGCAGTCTCCTACTGCCTAGCTTTATAACAGGTACATTATTCCCGACCGTCACAGACATTTCTGTAACACGTAAATGTTGGTTCCCGGAACTTCATTGCTGAGGTCTCAATCACACAAACACAATTAACCAAGACACAGAGAAACTGTTCACGGGTTTTGACACTGTTGCGGTCAATTAAGTGATGGTTAACAACAACAATACACTTTTGGTGTTATATTTTAGACGCAATCTTTTTCGGTCTCTAAACAGGATTATTAGATATTGTTATGGTCTGTGTACTTCAGTTCCTAGCTGAGACCGTGCTTAGTTATCGATATCTCTTTATATTAACACGTGAAGGGAAACATTTGCACTGCCTTTTCTTCTTTGTTTGTCATCCGATTGTCTTTACTTCACTTTTGTTCAGTAACGGCTGACATGCTTTAGTGTTTAAGTAAAACAAAATTTTTAGCTAAATTATAAACTCTTTATATATATTGGTTGAGACAAAAAAGTTCAGTACCTTTTTTGTTTTCTTCGTCAACTTATCTCTTTTTTGTTTTAATTGGTAAATATTTGAAACACAAAATCTGTTAATGTCAAACACTTATTAGTCTATGTTCAAACAGTCGCAAAATTAATTAAGGTAAGGTAAGGTGTATTTACAATAGAATAAAAAATATTTATAGCACCCGTAAAACAAAACATAAACACGGAAAAGGTAACAATGGGCGATATTATCGCTAAAAACGATCCCTTTCAGACATCTCCGGGCAGAGATAACATGTGTGCGGAATGACGAGGGTACTGGTAAAGGTAGGGAGGGAATTGCAAGAAGCCTCGAAAAAAACAGGATGAAAAGTTGTAGACAGTTAAAGAGGCAAGTGCTCTTTAATTTCCCTTTTGAACGAGTTTGTTGAGTCGGAACGGCGAATTCCATAGGTGGATGGCAAAAACAGTAATGAAATGATTTATGAAACAGGTTAGTTGTGTAAAGGATGGAATAGCAGCAATCGTGCTTCGTGTATAAATACTGAAATCGTTCATAAGGTAAAGCGGGGAAGAGTGATTAAATTGTTAGCAACAAAGTGTTTTCAAAGTATTATTTGGTCCTTACGGACGACGGCGACGTGTTGGTTTATTGATAATCGAGCTTAGCATAACATTTTTCGTAGGAATCGGTAGAAAGCATTGCAACCTTTGAAGAGACTCCACAGCCGTAAATACTTTAAGACTTACTTTATTGACCTACGGCTTCCTGGAGAGGGTTCTATCCAAGACGATACGAAGCTGTTTAACTTCATATTTATTGGAAAAAGCTGCATCAATTATATTTTCCCAAGGGAAATCTGTGGAAATAACGACATTGTCGTAATCCAATGATTCTGAATATGATAAGGCTAAGTAGCTACTAGCTCAGCTTCCAGGATATTTATATTAAAATGTATTTGCAAAAAGTGCGGGATTTAAATTAGATTTCCGACCCAAGGGATGTTAGTAAATTTTAATACAAGCTTTTCTGACAAGCCAAGTTATGATGAGATATTTAAAATTGGTGTACTTGAATGGATCCTAATAATTGTTTGTTTTAGACAAATATTGCTACCGAATTTGAAGTTTACATGGTATCCGCTAATCGATAGAGTTGAAATTTCAACACACAAGTTTTGACCCTCGTGAGAATGGTATATAATAACATTACATATCTAATAAATAACACGTTCAAAGTAACCGCAATCCCAAGGTCGGGTCATCTTTTCCTCACAATTCTCCCTGATATGGTTATCAAATGAAAGGGTTTGACAAGCAGAATAAGTGAAAGCTATCAGTGACGAGACACAAAATTTAATATGGCGAAGACCCGCAGGGTCAAGTGGAAAAGAGTCACGTATGCGTTATAAAGATAGCATAAATTAATACATACTTAGCATATAATAAAAAAAAAAATATTTCATTAAATAATATGTAAGGAGCTCCATTCATCTATTAGTTAGTCGACCTTTCCTGGTCTTGGTGCTGGGAAGTTGGAGACTTCGTGGCTTAGTTTTCGCGCTACATAGCCATTCGTTTCTTTTTTATTATATTTGTAGTTGTTTTGTTTTCTAAAGATTACCGTGTTATGTGTTACATAAAATCGGTGAAGGTAAGTAAATAATGAGGCTAATGCCAGTACGCTAAGTGGATGAACGGCTTTGGAAGCCGTGCAGGGAGGTCACGTGGTCCGCTCGCTCATAACTGGGTTCGGACTGAGCTTGTGACATTAACGATTTTATGAAGTGTATGTTCTTGATGTAGTAGAAGAGGCCAACTCAAATATTCTTAAATATCTGTGAAGAAGTCATCCTATTGCTATGGAGCGAGATCTTTTAGTCAACCTTCGGGTACAGGACATTCCATAGAGTCAACCTTTTTTTTCCTATGCACCATTCTGAGTAACGGACGAAAGGAACGATTCCATTGATGTAGCAAAAATCTGTACCATCCAGTTGAATCCTCATGATATTAGTTCATGATGGTAGGATTCTTAACATACCTATTACTTTACTAGATTAAAATGGGAAATATTTATAATAATGTTTCGAATACCGTATCGGTGTGGTATTATAAAAATTAGCCGGTTTTTTGGTTTCCTTTTTTCTCGCAAACATATAGATAATGCAGTTGAACTTCATTTAAAAAAAAAGTCACGGGATTAAGTGCGTATAAGAGATAAGGAGAGGAAAGGGAAAGGCGATCAGTAATAACAGTGTTGTGTTGCTCTATCTAACTAAAGTTTCAAGGTTGCTAATTGGAAATGTCCAATAATTTAATGTCCATATCGCCGTAGAAAATCCTAATGCGGGAAGACGCGAAACAAACGAATGGGTTCGTCAATTTCATAAAATTATCCAACAGCCATTAAAGCCATACGTTCACGGTATCGAGTTAGGATCCCGATCCCGAGTTTACGACCGCGGCACGACACGTGTTGTTCCCAAACTCGTAAACGCTTGATGAAACCAGAGCCGAGTTCATGGTAATAATATAACTTTATGGCCTCAGTTCATCCTAACTGTTGTTTTACGTGTAGGTACATCATACGTTCGAGCGGTGTAATTATGTTGAGAGCGATCGGCCGTGGCATTACCATTAATACGAACAAAACCATTTGTCTTTTTTTTCCTTTATTAATTTACTTATTTATGTTGAACTTCATGCAATAAACATTTGTCGAGAAATAAAAGCATTCTGCAACTGAATTCTGTATCTGTTCTGTATGACAATTCTGGCAGTGTAAACACAACGATATGGCGGCAGTATGCAGTGATATGATAAAAATGCAGGAAATATAGAATAATTACTATAAATTGATACATATACAAAATAAGGGTATATAATACAGACATTCGTGCTGGCATATCTATACTAATAATAAAATTCTAACTGATCGCTTTCTGTACATGAACGATATATGAGAAAAAACATTATTACATTTTTATTTTAGAACCCAAAATAATAGTTGTTAGAATTTTTGTCTGTTTGGCAGTGCGTTTGGTCCCGCTTACCTCAGAAACGGCTTAACCGATTTCGTTCTGGTTTTAACTGATGTATTGCAGTAAGCGTCACTTAATGTTTTATTGCAATCCGTCCATAAATAAAATAGTTGTGACTTAATATATGGATTTCTAAATCACAGAACGAGAAATACCCAGAAAAATGCAGATGCTATCTTTAAGCGTAAGGTAGGCGAAGCGAGGTTATTTGCTAGTAGTGAAGAAAGCACACAGATTTAATTATATTGAAATTAATATTTGAAACACCGAAATAGCCCGATGATTCTTTCGCTTTATATATCTGGGTAGATAAATCACCCTTAATTCCATGGATTTTCCATTTCCACTGAGATTTGAGAAATACCATGCAGATGCATGCGCAGTCGTGACCAAAATCATTATTTTTTCACCATTCCCGATCCTCACTTCATCATGGTGAATTTTTATGTAACGTTCACACTCCGATCTTTTTGTAAGACGCCAAAATTTGTATTTAAAAGCACACTTTTCATAATGTTAGCCAAAACAGACGTCTGGAAAGTGCAAATGTGGGAGTTCTTCGATTTGTAACATCATCCCGGGGACTACAGGGAAATGTTGAGGGTAAGAGTATCACAAAATAATATTGAATGATTGAAATAATATTTTTTCTTTGTTGGTTTTCACATACACATTTCGAACGTCAAACTACGCCATCGCATGAACAAATCCCTACCGTCAGTGGCTCCGGAAGAAGCGGCAAGGAGGTCCCGACCTCATCCTTAATTTTAATTTGTTTGTCGATTTTTCCATCTCTGTAAATAAAAATCGAACTCGAAACATGAAATAGACATATTTGGTCACGTATTTATTTTGTATTCTAAAGGTTCAGCGTTCTTTTATGGGCCTTGGAAGGCGTTTTTCAATAAGGTTCTACAGTTGATACGTGATTTGCCTATTGGAACTTTTAGGCGACGCGTTAAGGCACAGCTTATAGGTAAACGATATTATGGTATAGATGAATATATTAGTCGAAACCGGTTCCGCGCATGTTTAAACTTTGTAATTGCCATGTGTCGTTTTAAAAAATGTGCCGAGGAGTTTCTTTCGCAGTTTCTTCTTCTTACTGTTAAAACATTTTTTCGAAACGACAGGTACAGAATACCTAAAATATTTTGACTTTAAATTTGAAACAAAAGCAAATTTTATTTCCTAACAAAAGTTCGTTGGTATATTAACTTGGATGGAGCTAGCTGTTCATTTATCATCTTAACGCTCGATTTCTAGTTTGCAAGTTGAAAAAAAAAGCTTACCGGTGCCGTATCGTATAACGTGGGAATTTTTAGATGTTAGTAGTAATCTAAATATGAATAACAAAGCTTTAGTTTCAGAAATCGTTCAGTAATTAATCAAAATAAAAGTAAGCTCAATCAAACAGTGACGTTGAAATTTGGTGTAGAACATCATTTCCGTCATGCCCTCTGTGAAGAAATAATTTAATTCAATTCCCATTATGGGAAGATTTCAAATTTATTACGCCTTAGAATTTTGGAGGCATACTCCAATGTGGATTTGAAAGCCATTGTCCTGGTACAAAGAGAAGTTGGTAACAAATTACCGCCTAAGCTACGAAGAGCTTCAATTCGTGACAGTGTCTACAATGAAAGAACAAAAATTTTAATTATTTATTAAGTTACATTTCTTTTTAGTCGCTTCCTGACTGACAATTGAGGGTGGCAATCAGCAAAAATTGCTTTTCTTGGTTCTTTCCGTTGAGGGACCTACGGGTAAAAGCTTTACTAGGTTGACATGTTCACGTTTTAATATGTGACCGAAGTATTGAACGATTTTTTCATATACATATATTTGAAAGCTGAATTGGAGTATACTATTCGGTAAGGATGGATACAATTAAATGTGCGGCACGCACTGCATTTCGAATACTTTTATATTAGGTTTTAATCTATATCTATACATAAAATTAAAATTTAACTAATCGCTTTCAGTACATTAATGATATATGAGAAAAACTATTATTAGGGGCCTTTAATACCGCAATAGTTGTTAAAAGTTTTGTCTGTTTGTCTGTGCGTTTGTACGCGCTAATCTCAGAAAAGACTTATCCGATTTCGTTATCGTTTTCACTAATGTACTACAGGCGCATCACTACAGTTCGTTAAACAAAGTCACATTAAAATTTCGTTTCCTTGCAACCTGTCCGTAAATTACAAAGTTATATTTTAATATAGTTCTATTTCGCAGAACGAGAAAAACCCAGTCTTAAGATAATGCAGGTGTTATTTCTGAGCGTAGTGCGTAGTTTTTCGAAAGCGAAGAGAAGGCGGTTTGCCAGCTGAGAATAAGTTTGGAGTTTACATGTTTTTAAAGATTTTATTTTAATACATACAAATACATGTTTCTGTAGTAAGCGAATGACCGAGTTAAGCATTGTAGGACACAAGTGAAGGAGGTGATCGATAGTGTTAAAATTTCTTTAACTTTTTTGTGCTCCAAAGTGCACGCAGAAATGTGGGGCGAGCGGTTTGTACTTCGGTCTCCCGCACATTACACGAAGTTCGAATCATATACGCACCGCTATTTTTTCATATTATGTGCGTATTTTGTAATACTTTGTAGTAAATCATTTAATTCGTCGAAAGAAAGCGTATTGAAGAAATCTGCTCACCTGAGAGTTTGCCATCATGATCTCACAAGGCGTGTGAAGTCTCAGGTTGAGTCCTAAGGTTACCTGAGCCTAGCAGTAGGTTAATTATGGGTTCTAAAGATGCTGATGATGATCGATAGATAACAGTGATGCATCTCATGTTTGGAGGGGCATAAGAGGTTGCTACGCTTGGCTGGGTTACAAGCTTTGCGCTAGTAGCATTGTGGATTTATTCGAGACCTCACCATTATGAAATAGTATGCAGTGGGCTGCTAATACTCGTAGGTTGAAGCTAATAAAAATAAAATAAATAAAAGTTTGTTTCCCGTTACAGGAAGGTACAACGCGAATCTTATTTTATCTCGCAGGCGGATTATCGAGCTACGGTTATCGATGCGGAACGTTATTAGAGATATTAAAGCTTAGATGATTGGTTCATTGTTAATATTAATGGATGTTAAGCTCGGATTATATTGGATCGCTCGTTGTAAATACAGTTTGTAAGTAGATTATTTAAATATCCAACTACTCGGTAGGGAATTTTGTAGTGCAGCCTGCCCGCCTTGCAACGGGATCCGGGTTTTATTACTGACCGGGGCAGGTTTTATTCCTTACATGTGATGTCTAATTTTTGCACTTTAACATGTTTATACGTTCTTATAAATAGATCATGTTTCAACCCAGGTCACCAGGGCATCCATACTAATAAAAATACTAATAAAATGTAATTTTATATTTAACAAAGTAGAATTAAAAGTTTAAGTTTCTGCGCCATCTATAATTCCTTTGAAACACTAAGTTGAGAATATTATCGCGACGTAACAAGACAGTAGAAACATAGTTAGATGTGTCACCATGTCTCATGTACAAACTTAACTGGTTTGTTTAGTTAAGAAATAAACATCAAATTATATAATTTTTTGACCTCATTAGGAATTGATTTAGTTTTTTTGTATTAATTTTCATATTATTATTTCAACGTATAGCGAATAATATTAAAATTTAAATATATCAGATTCGCTCAGAAAGTTGTTAACCTCTGAGCCACCGCGGTATCGCTTACTATGCTAATCAGTGAGGCGGTGTCTAAGCTGCACCCGCCGATTGGATGTCACAGGGCTGGCCAACGGCGAGGATTCAAATTAATTTTGTGTTACCGGCAAACGAGCAGAGGACAAAACTGTAAAACGTACAAAGCAGACGAAGTTACTTAATATTATAATTGTAACTAGTATAAATTATAAATTTTTGAACAGCGCGTGTTGCTTCCTTATCTAGAAACATAATACTTTTATTAATTCATCGTGTTATCCTCATGCATCCAATGAATTTTCCTGATTTTTACATGTATTGTTTTATCGATTGATAGTTATGTTCAAACAAACATTTTGTTTTGTCGGAACCGTGTTGGGAGTGTCGTTTTGTGTTGGGCAGCCCAGCAGTTGCAACCCTAAGATATTGATTATTCTTGAATATTGAATTATGGTTACGCATAATGTTAGCGGACTTTAATTGACGCTATAATATTATCGAGTTGGCCCGCTCGGCAGATTTCAATTAGTCCTTTCAGTTAATCATTATTAAATTCGATCTTTGATCTTGTCACACCCCTCGTTGACCGCCAACAGGGTACCGGGATGCTTCAAAGGGGCTACAAGGGCAAGGAGGTTCCTGTGATCTATAGTCGAACAGGCGAGATGCGTGACCGGGTTTTTATTTGTATTTAGGGTTTCGTACATCCGTTACAAAGGGACCCTTATTGGATCATTTGTTTTTCTGTCCGTCTGTCACATTCGAATATTTCGAAAGTATATCTACTGGAAAGAAAATTTAAATATGCTTGCTTCAGTTTCAAAGGTGCTGGAGACAGCGACGCTGACATATAAAGGTGTCATATCACGGATCAGAGGACATAATATTTGTCCGTTTTTTCTACTATTTATCCTAAGTTGGGTAGGCATATACAGCGTTATGCTTTGACTCCTTTAATAACTAACTCATTTATAAGTTTAATTATAGTTTAATTAATTTTATCAAACAAATTCTTAATCTTTGGTGATAAATACCCACAGAATACATACAATAAATTAATAAATATTTCTTTTCTTCTGCTATTTTGCCATTTTTAAATACATGATTGAATTGTAGTTATATCAGTCGATCTAGCGGAGAACCCGTGGTATTATTTTCCACTGTACATGAGCTGTATTGAATAGCAACAACGCCACCTTAAATTTACCATATTTTTCACCGAATACAGATGAAGCATACATTATTCATCACAGCATGTTAGGAATGTAGATTTGTCCAGATCGATCCTTTATATGTATATCTTTATATTTCTTAATTCCCTTTATTGCCTCGGCGGTTCGGCTCGGGCAGCCTAAGTGAATAATACCTATCCTGAAAATGTTAATGTGGAATCACGGAATAACTCTTTTTTACTCCCTAATTCAAAGGTAGGATACTCATAAAATTCTGCCTGAAACACGAACTCGATGCGCGACTTAATGTTTAACACTTACTGCAGAAATGGGATCTTTCATTGTGTGCACGTCTCGTTTTAAATTAATACGAACAGCTGCGTTGGTTGCGTGATTGAATGATGTTCGATTGAGATCATTTTTAACTACTCGAATACGTAGTTTAAGTTTGTCGTATTTTGTTGTGTGCAGACTCAAAAGTTTCGGTTTGATATGGAAGTGTGTGTCATATATGTGTGGTGTTCCTGCTGGGTTATTTTTAGTTTTATATTAATAAATGGTACAACAGTGAATTAGGGATGTATGGATATGAAATTTCCGATCCGGATATGGATACGAATGTATGAATATTTTTATGGTTTATATTATTTTATATGATTTACTACTTGGAATACATATATAATACATTAGAAAAGTTTAACTTTGTTTCTAGGTTTTATGTGACATTTTAACCGCAGAGAAAACAGATTATATAATAAAAACTATCTAAAGTGAGAACGACGCGGTTAATGTAGCGGCTCGGTCAGCGTAAATTAGGCTTTGAATAGACTCTGCCTCTATCCGAAATTATCTGAAACTTTTTATCGTATTCGGTTACGGATATATTTTTATTTCGGATATTCGCCAGTTTCGTTTACGGTTACGGAGCTCCATAACATTCCTGCAGTGAATATTGTATTTTATAAATGTCACACAGCAACTTTTGATTTTTTAATTAATTTTTGTCTGTTTCTTCGTCATATTATTTGGTTTATTCACCGTTTTGTCCAATCCAACTCTGCTTGTGGTGCGACCTGATTAACAACATACTAAGCCTATTCCGGGTAGTACGTATGTAGTGTACGGTATTTTGCTGCCTACTAGCTACCACCCTCGTTCTAAAACCAACAGTGAAATGTATCATACGTGTTTCGCTCGCAGTCTCTAAGAGCCAATGGTGATTTGACTCCATGTTTAAGATATCTCAAACGTCTAATGATATTCAAAAATTGGCAGCCCAGCATGACATATGACATTGTAATTGAAAAACATGTCAGATGTTTTCGCTCCGAGGTTCGAACGGGGGGCGAACAATTTATATTCGGGTTCTACCGTCCTTTACAGATAAACTTTGGTCTCGAGTTGCTAACTTATACTTATAGCATCCACCTGACTGACCCTAATGTCTTAATAGACCTGCCATTTTATTGAACTGAGACGTTTGTAGATCCACGTATTATGTCAACTCTGATGAAATCAGCGGTTGAGTTATGAGATTTTAGTACTTAGGTGTAATTGAGACGCTTTCATGTAGGTAAATTGTGTAAAAATCTATTTTATTAATTAGCCAGTAAGTATTGGACGAATCGTCTTGATCTATCTATCTCTATCCATCCATTAGTGCGTGCGGAGCGCGGGTTTCCTAATTGAGTTCGGTTTAGTGAACGAATCGGTGTCTAACTTGAGTCACGGAAGTTTTCCAACTGATGGATGGTCGTTACACATATGTCTACTAATATATCAACCGATAAAGTCACGGTCTGTCTTTGGCTTAACCATGGTTGGTTGAAAATCACCATTGTATAAATAATCATCATCACTAACTCGCTATAATTCCGTTCCAACATACCGATAGTCAGACTTAATTAATGGATAGTAGTGATGTAGTCTAAGATGATTAACGCTATAACTTAAAGCCTAATCACTGTCTTCTTTAAGAATATCACAGCATAAGTAACCGGGAACATTTTATACTATTTGGTGAAAGGATTTTGCTCTGGGGTTTTTTTTCTTTTTTAAATAATTAAAATTCATTAGGCACACGACCAGCGATAAAACTGTACTAGACGACATTAATATTTAATTTGAGAGCTTTCAGTTCAATTGCGGCGCGCCCCGATACCTACAACTGCATTGCATATCGATCACCGAGTTGTCAATAACCCGTATATAATTTTTTTACTTTTACTTTTGAAAGTAACTGCGACTCAAAACAAGCATTTTACATAGTTTTATTTAAGTTAGGAAATATTTAACTAAATCTGTGTGAAAATTGCCTAATAGCATATTTCAATTATTAAGGGGTAGAATTTCTGAAAACCCTCAAACAGTTTTTGGTTTATTTCTAACCGAACGGCTAAATATCAATTCTAATGAATTTAATTTCGAAATCGGCAATATAGATTTAATTATTCCGTCCCCTCATTTGTGGAATTATCAAAAATCTCATCCATTAATAGATGTCTTTATTGAAATGTACTCATTGCTAAACTTTAATGCTTGCAGCGGACAAGACAAGGAGTTTTATCAAACTTTGAACCACTCTGACGACCCTGTAGCCCAGTTGGTAGTGACCCTGTTTGCCGGCCCCGGCATACTTTGATGTGACAGATATATGTTTGTTCTCGGGTCATGATTGTTTATAATATCATATTTGTGTATGTCCATGCCACTCGCAACACAGGGAATCCTAGTACGGGGGTATGAGTGTGGAAACGTTTGTGAGTGTGGAAACTTGTATATTATAAATAAGTTCGTTACGATGTCCGCAATTTGAATCTCGATATTAAGTGTAACTATTTTTGATCACCGTGCCGACGGAGCTAACACTGTGAACCTTGCATATGTGAGCCAAAATGCGCTGAGTTCACCGTGCTGACTGATGTTTAATAGAATTTTAGGCTCGCTAATGTCCGTCACCAACATTTTTGCTTCATACGAATAATTTTACAGAAGTTTATCGCGTTTAAATTTAATGAATATGAGATATATCCTCTTAGTAGAATATTTTGTTTTCATGACTTCTAATTTCTTATAACCCATAACGAACCGCTGCGTGATATTGATTCCGGGGAGGATTCAACTGAGGGATCCTACCTTTATCGTAGTTACAAAGTTCTTACGTCATCCGAAGATCTGCAGTAGTATTCACGACTAGAGGCTAAAGATATTAATCGAGGTTAATAGATTAAGTAGGCCTCCGAAGGTCCGATGAAATTTTACTGTTGACACTCACCAATTCATCATCATTGTACATCGTTATCAATGTCACGACTTACGATCCGTTTACATAGCTAAATCAATACAGCTAGTTAGCCTGGCTGTCACCATTTCAAATACCTAATAATAATAATCTATACTAATAATAAAATTCTAACTAATCGCTTTCTGTAAATGAGCGGTATACGAGAAAAAACATGATTACAGACTTTTATTGACGCAATAGAATCCAAAACAATAGTTGTTAGAATTTTTGTCTGTTTGACTGCGCGTTTGTTCCCGCTAATCTCAGAAACGGCTAAACTGATTTCGCTAATCTATTGCAGTAAGCGTCACTTTTTATTTAAAGATTTTTTCATTGCAATCCTCCTATTAATAAGAAAGTTATGAATTTCTAATTCACAGAACGAGAAAAATGCAGATACTATCTTTAAGCGTAAGGTAGTTTTTCCGAAGCGAAGCGAGGGAGTTTGGTAGTAATAAAATCAAGAAAAGAATTCAAATTGATAACAAAAACATGAAAAAGTAAGAAAGAATTTGTGTTGGAAAATTCCGAAATAAATGAATGGAAAATCCTGTAATAAAAACTTTACGAAATATTGTGAAGGCAATTAATTGGCGATGTTACAAATTTCTTCACAGAAGTTTCTTGGGATCGTTAAGGGAGACGAAATTTTGCATCTTCCAACAAAATTAAATTTTCACTATAATGACAGCAATAATTTACTTTTGGTTTTGGGTTTTGGAAATTCGACTGTTGAATCTTCAACAACCGAACCATTAAATTTCTACTATTATTTATACTCTCCAT
>DWPT01004889.1:0-12749 GCA_018251895.1 Agathymus mariae mariae | reverse complement strand
GATAGCATTAAATTACATTTGAAATTTCGCAAATAATTTCTGGTTTATTGTCAGGTATAAATCTTTTCTCATAATAAAAATATTGAACTAACAGCTAACTTCGGCAAGATGAATTTTGGTCCTTTTCGTTTAGCTCTACCAGAGTACTATAACTCACGTAAAAGAAAATAAATTCCGTCTTATCTCATTACTTGAAGCGGTGTTAAATTCACATACCTAGTTGTTATAGTTGAACTAAACCGAAATAAATTCCGCTTAGTTCTATCACATGAACTGAATGAAAATAAATTCCATTTAGTACTATTTTTTTTTAACTTAACAGAAATAAATTCTGTGTACTTCTGCTGTTCTATTGCACTATAAAAATCTTATGTATTTAGCTATGGTTATATTACTAAACATACGTGATTTAAGAGTAGAATCGCCTCAAAATTGCTTCCACCACTAGCAAGGAAGCCAGGACTTTAAGTCTATCTCAAACATTCACTGCTCGATGTAGCAGTTCTAGTCAAATCATATTCAATCAATCATTAAAATTACTTTGGACAACAATCATTATCAGCAGAAATGTACTGTAGATCACCGATGTCAAAGTATTGCTCAATGAAATTGCTCCAAAATTGTCTAATGGAGAAAGTCCAATCTTCTAGAATTGATAATGCAACAAGGATGTCATTCGTAATTTTTGATGAGCCCAATAATGTTATTGTATTTTACAACATAGGTGTTTTGATCATCATTAACTACCAGAGCCCAATGGTATGGAATTTTCATTATAACATCGACAGCACGTTGGCAGTTCCTTACGCGTTAATACGTATAAATAAAAAGCGATAGCAAGTTTGTACATTTCATCTGGGCTGAGATCACGGGGCTCATTTCTTAATTGAAAAGGCTTAGAGCAGTGGTTTTAAACATTTTCAATATCGTTACCCGTATGATCTATTAAGGAAGCTAATATTACTCCAATGTACCACTTGTTGATTTGTCATTTTATTTGATATTTATTTTTTATTGTCTATACATTCTTACATCTTTATTACCTTACATATTTATAAGCCTTAAGCTTATGAGAAACACAACCACGTTTATTCTGCTGAGTGTTCAAGCAAGCATTAACTTATTTTATTTCATAAATCAAGCTTGTTTTTTTTAAGAAGGTAGGCACAATTAACCTCCACGAGATTTTTACTAATGAAATGTATCATTACAATCGTCAGGAGTTCCATATGTCTTTTGACGTTGGACACATACAATTGGATTCGATAACCATATAACTCCAGATGGATTTTTGATTGATTTATGATCCAGATTATTTCATCGGACCTCAATAGATCTCGTCAAACAGCCAATAAAGTTGGCCTTTTAAATTCCGTTCGGTCGAACGATTGATTCCAGCGATGATACCCAGTCGGGCAGCGCGTCCAGACTCATTTGTCTTGCACGAGTGATAGATCTGTGCCATAAAGACGGGTATTTTAGAATCGGCCTTCTTTGTTAATTGTATTTTAAACTTTTAATAAACTCGTAGGGGGCATGGCGAGACGGCTGCTTGTTATGTCGACCAACGTGTGACACGTCTTTGTGCAGTCCGGATCTGATTTCACAGACAGTATAGATTCTCTCGAAGTAATCAATTATTGTTTAAAAAACCTCTGTATACTGCAAACTAAAAGAGACTAAAATTTAAATTTTGTGTCTATATTCTAATGATGTCTGTTAAGGACGACATATTAAACGACGTTTTTTGTTTCAGCAAATACAAATACATATTTTATACAAATACATATAATAATATTTAATAGCTTTGAAATGATTGCATTGTGATTTGTTTTTAAAATATGCGCAAGCATTTTAATTTTTCGACGCTTGGAAGTTACTGACAAGTCGATTAAAAATTTAAAGTCTACTCATACATAAATAAATATATAAAACTAATATAAAAGTATATATTTAAATTACTTGAAAAGCTATTTATTTAATCTCATTTTTATATCGTTTTTATGTTTTTTAGTTTTTAACAACGGTTAATTAATTACATTGGATTGCATATCGATAATGTGAAGACTACAACGAAAATAATGGTTCATTAATTTAAAAAAACTACAAATTGTAATGAATTTCGCTTGTAGAGGATATTGATAACTTCGAATCAGGTTAGATAGCTGTTCTATTGATAACTGTTCGTTCATCTGAAATGAAAACGCTATTGGCATTTGGATATCTCAAGTAACGACTGATTTACGAGTGGACCTAATGCTTTTATCGAACGTATTGAAAACAACAATACCCCTGGCAAAAGTGCAAGGTTTTGTTACAGTTCAAAGTAGTACGAATGAATGTGATGTATGGTGTTATTTTTTTTATGTAGCCCACACAAACACACACAACCGGGTCCGTAAGTGATTGGCCTACGGATCTCAGATAAGGAAAACATCAAGTATTTGACTCATAATTGAATTTTGTCAATTTTAATATCGTTAACGATCAAAAAGCCTACGTACAAAAGCGAACGGGAGAAGCTGATATTTTTTTTATAAATATATCCTCAGTACAGACACCGGCAGTTGCACGGTTGCTTTGGCTATTTACTCAATTTTCAGCTCATTAGATCGTTGCGTCGACTCTCGCCGGCGCCGCGTACCGCGGCGATCGCGGCGCAGTCACGTTCGTACACGGCCGGCCGGTAGACGCGCGTGCGGTGTCTCAGTACCATATCAGATTTTATAACTAACTACACAGTGCGTTACTAACTATACCACACTTCTGTATCACTCACTGATCGGTTACCGTGACCTGTGTAAGACGATCTCCTCGTCCCAACTCGACTAGGCTACCAACTGTGAATTGTTATTGTTTGTTTTAGAGGTAAGCGAATAATGTTTATATAATTTTATTATTAAATAAGGTTCGATAAAAAATTGTTAGTTTTGTAGTTGTCAAAATTAATTTAGTAGCTCATTTTGGCAACACATATAACGCTCGGGCGACCGATTCGAAAGTTGTGTTTTGTTTCAGAAACCGGATTGGTAAATGATAAATTGGTTCGTGTGCCTTATTACTTGAATTTGTCTAATTTCAATATACAATATACCAGTAGGTTCATTAAGGTAACTTGCGTGACGTTGCCTGTACAACGTGGTGCTGATAAACTCACTTGTTTTAATTTACACACAAACTATATAGTTACAGTTTCATTAAAAACGTTCCAGCCTATCTATATATATCTCTAGTTGTCTATTTTTTAATGACAGCTCTGACAAAAGTAATATGCATTTAGTTTCGTAGCTCAGTTGGTACCTGGCGAGAGAAGGATTTCGGGTGCGACGCCGACGCCGGCCGGCGAAAATATTTATGTGACATATGAATTATTTGATCTTGGATCGTGGATTGTTGCGATGCTTTCAATGAGACATCATAAATCGTGGTGTGGGTATATCAGCATAGTTCGTAGTAGTCGAGTCGTTTGTGTGTTATTATCAGGTTTATTTTATAAAAACAATTAGCTACTTACGGTTTAATATAAAGTTGTTTTTTGTTTGTGTGTCTGTGTTGATTTTGACGACCCCATAGCCCAGTTGGTAGTGCCCCTGCCTGCCGAGCGAGGGCTCCCGGGTTCGATTCCCGGCCGGGGCAGACATTTATGTGACAGATAAATGTTTGTTTCCGGGTTGTGGATGTTTGTGATGTCATTTTTGTGTATGTCTATGCCACCCCCAACACAGGGTATCCTACAGCGGGGGTGTGAGTGTGTAAGCGTTAAAAAAAAATTTCGACGAAGCCTGGAAATTATAGTTTGTTTCTTATAATCGAGATATTTTCGTAGCAAGAACATGTCGACAGCTGTTTAATTAATGCTGATCATGAAGTAATTAACGATCTTCTAATTCGATGTTTACAGTGTAATAATTGGCTCTTAATGTATAATACATATATAATGTAGTGTACTATTTGGAAATCGAAACAGTATTGTATTAAAACTATCATCAGATTGTTTATCGACATACTTATATAAGATTTATCGTTAATTACCTAATAAAAAACCGAAAAAAAATATAATATAGCATGTAAGAGTCCCAATCAGTAGATTGTCTATGTTACTAACGTCTAACTATCAAACAAAGCCGAGTGCAAGCAATTTATCTATCCCATATACGTCTGTTCGAGTCAGGAATCGGATTCTCGGTAGGTAGATTCGCTACTCACTGGGCGTCAAACACGTTTGTATTAAAAAGTTACGGCTCATAACATAACCATTAATTATTGTGTTTAGCTCAGTCCAGCCAGGCGGACCATTCTTAAACGCTTTTCTTATTGTTGTATGTCTAGAGGTTACGTTATGTTCTACGCTTCAACAACCCTGGAAGATTTAAAACTAAAAAGTACTCAGTTATGTTTTCAAATATTTTTTTTTAATTTTAACTGTAACGGGTACTCACGAATTTTTTATTTGTATTTTATGTGGACATTTCGACCCAATCACATACAAATGGTCACTTTGCAATTGCATAATAATAAATGTTGGTATATAAAACAAAAATCGTGAGTACCTGTTACAGCTAAAATGCATAATGTAATGCAATGATATAAGTCGAAAATACCATTTAGACGAATTGAAAGTAGCTAAATATCAATTTTTTAAGCTTCTTAAATTACGAGTATCTTACCATAAATGATGACACTTTAAAAGTCAGCCTTGTTGACCTAGTTTAATTACTGCTAGATCTCTAGATCAAGATGATGACGTGCTGATAAAGGTGTTTCCTAGGGAAGTGTATGGAACTTTCATCTATAAATAAATAAATTGAAACGATCGTCTTCTTTTATTGGATAAATCCTATTTGCACAAAAATAATCGTATTTGATAAAGGTTTCAACTCGATTCAGTGTTTACATTTCACATATCCTTTTCAAAATCGAAAACTGTAACAATGTATCGATAACTACTAATCGATTAGATGAATACTAAAATTATTCTAGAACTATGACTATGTTTGTAACAATACTATAACTATGGGAAAATATTGGTTGCAGTCTTTGTCACAATTGCAGTTAAAATCTGTCTATACAAGTATCACGATGAAATCATCGGACAGATTTAGATAAATCTTGGCTTATTTGTACCTTATATAGTGGGACATAATATAATATATTTTTCGTACCGGAATATCATACAGATTTAGTATTAAATGGGTAACAAAGTTAAACAAGAATCGTAAATCTTTAATCTTTATTACATCTACGGTTTATGTAAGTTTTTAAGATGTTCCAAAAATCTTGACTGACTGACATGACATGCAATAGTAGTAACCGTGGGGAAGTTAATTGTAATGAAGAAAATATAATTGTTATAGGCGTCACAAGTAATAGACCCGGTTGATGTTTATCATCATCGCGACACGAGAGATGTACTAACAAATTGATACAATAAAGAAACTGAATTTTAGAATAATTCGATTTGTTTTTATGGCTTTCTAACGTTTCGAAAATCAAATTCTAAAAACTAAAGACCGTAACATTTAGGTATATACGGGGAACTGGAAAGGTGTTGCTTCATTGTTTTCATTAACTGCTTACCATGAGGTAACATGTCGGCTAATTTAATGCTTATAGCCACAAAAAAGTATTGCAGAAAAAAAGACAAATTAATTATTAATTCTCTGATGAAAATTCAACTCATTGGGTATTATGTTATCTATGTTTACGTCTTTGGTCAAATAATCTTTTTTTTTTTTTTCTACCACACTCCTCAAATACTCTTTAGTGATTATGTCACTAGTTTCTGTACAAAACCATTGAGATTATCATTTTCTATTTATCCATTCTTCATTTTTGTTTGATTATTGTACATTATATATGTATCGGTGGTGCAAAGTTTCGGTTATAGTATTTTATCGATTATAAGGCCAATAAAAATATTTGTTAGTTGAAACAGATTCTACAATCCACTGACTTAGTAAAAAAGATGCAAACACGAAACTACTAGACTCTTCGAAATCCAGTTGTAGTGTAGCAAAAAATTTATAATAATTATATTAGCCACAACATGTTTTGTTTGTGCTTCTTGTTGTGATTACATGGTTGGCCTAGGTTCTAGGACATCTAGTTTATCCTGTTGTCCTTTAACCAAAACCGGTTTATCCTGTTCAAACTGGTCCTGCAAACCTTGTTTACCTTCCAATGTGCACGTCTACAGAAGTGCATTTATCAGCATGTCAAGAAATCGTTGAATCCTATTGTTATAACTGTCCAATGTTAAATCTCTGTTAAATCAGATCCAAATAACTCCGGAAACCAGCGTGAAATTACATATTTTATTGCTGTTGTAATTGCATCCCAGTGTTGACCCGATGGTTTTTTGATTACAAAGTATTGTTATTTGCATTTATCAAAATTGGTATTCTTATAATAAAAGTTTGAGCAGCCCGAACCTGTCAAATATGTCGATATTGTAGCCAGAGCATGTTTTTGTGAAATTCTTGTATGCCCGCCGAGATTTGGTCTTTGTTAGAATGATTTATTGGTATTTTTTGTAAATTATGCTAAGGCCCATAATCTTGCATATTCTTCATCTCGGGAATAAATCTATTTTCACGGAATATGAAGCACAATCGTTATAAATATTCTGTAAAACAAGGAAGATAAATTCCCATTATATTTTCTACGTTTTTTGTTGTTTTGCAGAATTTATATTCTTCGTTATATATCTCATTGATGAGATTGATGATTGATTGATAATACCAAACAAAATGAAATAATATTTTTATTTGATGTTGATTTTTACAAGAACTTTGAAAGTCAAACTACACCATCGCTTCAATGAATCTCTACTGGAAGTAGTCCCGAAAGAACCAGCCCGACACTGAGTTAATTCTTTAGGGATAATTTCACATATAAATTGGTAACTAACTAAACGCCACCATTGCACGACTGCCGTCAGTCAAAAATTAATTGCTACCAACAAGAGAGACCACGTGCCTTGTATTGCGTACGTTGTGCACTGTATAGTGGTGTGCGTTTTTGGTGATAATCTGGTCTTCCAAATTCCAGACCGACAATCTTTCTCCTCATATGCTTATGCCGGCCAGAAATCCAACCTACCTTTTAACAGTCGGCAAATTTGCTACGATCAACAGTACGGTCATGGTTTTATGGTTCCGAAATAAAGAACTTCCTAATTTTTTATATCGACCTTTATAATCACGATATCATATCTTGAATATTGTAACGTAGATTTTGAAAAAAATAAATAAAAACAAATTTCAATGCAAAAGAAAAACATTGTACAGAGTAAATAAATAAATACTTCGGTGTTTACGCACAGCCACCGAGCGCTGAACCCGTTACGCCGTTTTTAGAACGACGGTCTTGTTTTGAACTGTTATAGCTCAATTTTACTACTTCCAAGTGAATTACAGTAGGTACATCGCTATTACAGTAAAACATTGTGTACATGTGTACTGGCGAACGGAAAAATTACAAACACACGCGTACATAATAAAATTGATATGCCCATAGGCATGTAACTACAGTCACTTAATAAGCAACTGATGAATAGGAATTTAATTCAGTTTAATTGAACGTTGAACTGGTTGCAGTGGTACACATTCTTAGTAATAGTCAATACGTGATTGCCCTTTTTAACCAATAGAAGCTGGAAAGTCTGAAGATCCGTTAGAAGGTTCACTTTACCGCTTCAAACTTTACTTACTTTCTTTGCCGACAACGCGTCAGTGACGCCTTTGGTGTTACTCATGTCCATGAGCGACGGTGACCACTTACCATCAGGTGGCTCGTCTGCTCGTTTGTCAGCTGTCTCATAAAAAAAACTACATGCCAATCACCGACTTATTCCCGTATGCGTCAAATGTTGATTATGTGACGAAGAGTCCTGTTTTATCCATACCATAAGGTTCATAGATATACGATCCTGTTTCCATCGGCAATAAAATATACAAAAAACACAGGCAACTTACACATCCCGACAACAGTTCTCCGTGTCGTTGCTAAAATGGACACACACAACACATCATAAATGTCCCTGAGGATAAACATTTATTACCCGCCATGTAAACACCCATAGCGGTCGTGCATTAATCCCGAGAGATTTTCCGCTTGACTACTAACTGCGATACGTTAATTGCTTCAGTATATTGTTAAGTTCTTTAAATTTGTAAAATAATTTAACCCCCAGCGCAAAATATTTGTGTTTGTAGCTTGTGTCAAATAAACTATACTAATAATAAAATTCTAAGTTAGAATTTCTGGACTTGAATGATATATGAGAAAAAATATTATTAGGGGCGTTTATTAACGCACTACAATACACAACAATAATTGTTAGAATTTTTGTCTGTTTGTTTGTGCGTTTGTCCCCGCTAATCTCAGAAACGGCTCAAACGATTTCGTCTGGTTTTCAATAATGTATTGCAGTAAGCGTCACTTAATACTTAAATTTGTTTCATTGCAATCTTTCCATAAATAAAAAAGTTATAAATTTATGCAAAATAATGTAAGACGATAATAATATTTATAATAATAATATTTCCTGTAGCGAAGCGAGAGCAGTTTGCTAGTAATAAATCATTATTTATACACTCTCACCCCCGCACTGGGATTCCCTATGTAGCGGGTGGCATGGACATACACAAATATGACATTACAAACACTCATGACCCGATAACAAATATTTATCTGACATATAAAAACCTGCCCCAGGAACCCGGGACCCCCTCGCTCGGCAGGCAGGGTCACCACCAACTGGGCTGTGGGGTCGTAATGTGTATATTAGATAGTATCCATTTTTTCTTTACTCTGTGCCATTTCTTTTACTTTTAAATTGCTCATAGTTGCCTATCTCGAACGTAAGATCGATCTAGTTTCGAAGCAAAACCAATAAACGTTTCCGTGCTTCAGAGGCTACGTAGCCGTACGTTGAGTTTGATATCACAATAAAGTAGTCTCAGAGGCCTTCAGCATAAAAAATTTCGAGATTTTTAGTAGGCAGTGTATTGGATTAAGTTCTGCCGTTGGTAACAGAGATCTATGAGTAATGAGTAACTAGTAGCTTTTCTATTTGCTTGTATTTTGAATAATAAATTAAATGTCATTAAAAAAGAACATTAATTGAAGAGTTGTTGTTTGTCACTCGCAAATTAAGTTCGCTAACCAAATGTACGGTGACGTACGGATCCATATACAGCGATGACGCCACATCAGAGTCTAGACCGGTGCCGCGGCGGTTTTAACTTTTTGTATCTGTAATGGGTCATCAGCAGGCAATGTTTTGCTTATATTACGAGTGTTTTTTTTATCTCCCACTGAATCGAGAAGTTACTCACATTGGGAGTTTAATTGTAACTTCGTGATCTGTTCGGGTTTTTATGCTTCGATGATTAAAGTTTAGCAAATGAGAATGTTCCTTATCCGATTATTCTTATGAACATTATTTAAAGTTAAAATTGATCGTATACTGCATAAGTGATTATTCAAATCCAATTGTAAAGTTTAGGAACTACGCTCGAACGCTTTCACTTTTTACGTCTATTGTCGCTATGACAAAAGTTTCATTGGAGCTTTCGTTTCCCACGAACAAGTTTAGTTCAATTTCCGTCATTGGAACGTTTTTTCGAGTCTCTCGGTGCCCTATTTTCTTTTAAAGTGCCGTCTCCAAGGCGTCTGCGGATAGTTTCGACTTCTGAAGTTTACTTCTAAGCTTTTCAGTTTATTCAACGCTGCTAAAGATGTTTTTTGCATTTGTCTTACTTGACTCGTGTCATCCGGTTAAAAGAGTTGTCTTGTTGCCACATTATGTTGTCTCTACTTCAATGAGCGCTTCAATTGAAGTGGCTTTTATTCATTAATTTTATGATACGAGCTATAAAATAGATTTATGATACAAGGGACATTTTTTAATCATTTATGTAATGATTCGTATATGTATCAATATTGGCCTCTTTATGGAAATTGACTTATAAGTCGAATGAGAAGTAGCAAAATCTTAATTAATTACTTTCTTAGTAATACACAAAATATAAAGCAAGTATAGACATTCTTTTATATCTCAAAGATTCAGCACCTTGGATCATCATCATTACGAATACCAACCGATTCCAAATTTCGCTTTGAAAGGAAAAAGATAACTTACATCTGTATGCGTTCTGACATGTTATATGTGGTGTTGATAGTGAAGTAAGATACATGAATATATAAATCGTAAATGTCTCCTCCTTCTATTGATTTATTATGTTCCATCGTTGAAGTCCATACCTGGTTCCACGTTAGTGATGCATTCCTGTATCGTGGTGATTCGAATTACCTTTATTCTAATGTTAATCTCTCAATTCAATCCGGATGGTTAACATGGGTAGTGGTAGGATTTGTACTTGCCTAGCGGTGGTCGGGATCAATCACGGAATGTTTTTAATATAATGAATGCTACCAACGCGGACACGTACCACCGGAATTACACTGGATGGTACAAAGCTCAGCTATCACCAATAAGTATTGGGCCTTTAGTAGCGTGGGGGGTGACCTCAGCAAATTTAACTGCTACACAAGATTACTCGAAACTTGTTGTACCATATATTTCATATTTATCTCTGAATTCAACGACTTTAATGCAGTGCGTCAGAAAAAAAAGTATTATAATAAATCTGAGTGATGCAGTATTCTGTCTTCATCGTTGTTTTTGGACAATTGCCAAATGCCAATTCGAGGCGTGGAGTGTCAGTGAAGGATTATTTTATTGTTCACGATTCCACCAGGTCTATGCATGGGTGTCTATTTGTTTTCTGTGAATATTTCCGGCTCGCGTCTTGTTTTATGCTCGCACGGACATGTATATCGTCTAGCGATGGGCAGGGGGCGCGGCAGTAAAACCATAACAGTTTACAGTTGAAACTTTTGTATGTTTAGTTTCAGGAAGCTGGCAGCGGTAGAGAAGTGTTAATTCGTGAGGTTTGTTTAGATTTTATTTAGAGTAATCGCCGACGTATACCTTTTTAACAGGGATCTGTTTTGTATATTAAATTTATCTAATACAGTCATCTCTTCCGCATCGCCCTTAGCGTGTGTTATTCGAACTCCATATTTTTTAAGTTGTTTATGTTTCGTTTTTTAATTTGTTATCCGGTACACGTCTATAACTAGATACAAATTATTTGTGTTTAATTCTAAAAGTATTGTAGAGTCACTAGTATAAATATGTCTATTAGGTTTCCTCGAAGTCTACAAAATAGAACGAGGTAAGAAGGAGTCTTAAAGTGAAATTTTGATCTGACTACCGCTTCTATTTAACCCACGTTTAGTAATAATTGGCTGCAGCTGCGTCCAGCGTTTCCTTGCAGTTACGATCGAGGGTGTTCACGGGGGACACCAACGAGACTTTCTATCTGCGTGTTGCAAAATCGATACACTTTGCCCTGTATATTTTCCACGTCGAGATACTATACTATTATATATTTACTATAAAGTGTATTAAAGTTTATTTATTTCGGTATTTTACAAAATTTATAGTCACGAAGTTTGAAAGGAAACTGATTGTCAGATAGATTTAATTAGTGTTTATTAGTGATGACTGTTGCACCAAGAACAGAAGCAACGATGAAAATATTAAAATTAATTTATTAATTAAAGTATAATGAAAATACTATTAATGGTTGTATAATTAATTTGTAAACGAAAAACGGCCGTTTTATTAATAAAATAACCAGTGTCATTAACCCCGTGTTTTCTGATTAGTTTTAAAAGTCTTTATCCGACATCTTTTTGCACATTGACAATCTTTGACCACTTTTACAGGATCAAGATTAAAGGATATGTAATGCGTTGTATAAATATTTGTTTGCTCTAATTTTGCTGAACTTCTAGCGTAAATCATATTTGATCCGTATTGTAAATGCGTTGCTGAGGCGCCGGAGAGTCGGTACGGTGGCCATTGCGAAATCGTTCCCCTATTAAGGTTATTGTTATACGACCTTTACGTGTAATCGCGTACAGCCCAAGGGTGCTCATTGTGGACATTCTTACATCGGAAATGGGGCATAAAATTGAACCCATATTTTATGAGATGGTTTTTAAATTTCGAAAAATATCTTATTTTTATACAGGCATCATACAACGTAAAAATCTCGTTTAAATTACACGCTCACCGGATTAAAAAAATTCGAAACAATATTCGAAATTTCAAAATTGGATTAAGTTTCATCATGAATAAATATAGGAAACAGAAAAGTTGACTTTCAACTATTATTTTTTCTACTTTGCTTGTCTAAGTTATGTTCACAGTTCTATATTCAGTTTGAATTTGAATAGTGAATAGGAGTGTGCGAAGTAAATCGTTGCAAAGAACAAAAATTCCTTTTCTTTTCCTATTATAAATATATGCACAGCCAAAATAATTGCTGTATCGTACTCGATTTAAATACTTTTTCAACCTGGCCTTAATAACTGTAAGATTAATGTTAATTTGTTGAACTAGTATTCTGCACTAATGACCTGCCTCGCGTCACTTTGGAAAAAATTGCGGGAACAGATCCATTTGCAGAGATAGGATGTTTCAAATATGAGAAGAATTGTCTGCATTTGTTCAATAGTTTTCGTATATGTATAATGTCTGTCTTATACACACATAAACATAACAGGTAATATAACAAAAAATAGGCGATGTACATTATCTTTTCGTGAAGCCTGCCTGGCTAGCTACCACCCTCCTGCTTGAGTCCAGCCGCCAAACGACTCGTCGTGTT
>DWPT01004888.1:0-12750 GCA_018251895.1 Agathymus mariae mariae | reverse complement strand
TATACAACTTTAACTGTGCAATAGTACGCGCAAGATTCAAACCCGGACCCCTGTGCTGGAGAACGCCATTCAAACCAATAGATTTTCACTATTATAGCTACTATCAAACTTTGTTATTAAGAAAACAAAGTTTTTTTATGTAGTAAATAAATACACATATAGTATACGAAAAGTCCCCTCAGTGCAGTGATTTTTTATAACAAAAATAAGTATGTAAAATCTTAATGGAATATAATAACCTTTTAACATAAATATAAAATATCTATAAGTCATTTTAACAAGATGATAAAAGGAGTTCAAGGCTTATTATTTAGATAAAAATGTGATCCCTTATAAAATTTGTTTAATAGATTTGTTGACTTGACTTTTTGTTTGATTTGTTGATTTAGATCGTTTAGAAGTTATTTCACGATAATTTCATAATTCAATAATATATTAGTGTCTGTAAACTTTTATGATTATTTATTTCCAAAAATATGTATCTTGGATTCTATTCTGTGACTTTTCACAAGATTTATTTTAATGAATAGAAAAAATAACTTTGAAAAAAAAAAAAATGTTATTTCAGACAACATTTTCCCAAAATATCATCACTAATAATAACACGGTGTCAGTAAATTTCCAATAAAAATCATTAGTTAGTGATTCGGATGTAGCTAACAAATTATTAACTTACCGGAAACATTATCAGAACCATCCGAGTACCGGCTCGTTACAATTTTGCTAATGAATCATGTCACTGACCATTCCTATGTAGGTGTACAATAAATTTTATTTAAAGGTAAATAATGGCGACACTTATTAAAATGAATATCATAAAATTCAACATTAACTTTAATTAATTAAGTTTGTATCTATTTCTTACAAATTTTGCGAACAGCACTTTAATACAGCCAAGTTATTATATTTCACTAATTGATATTTCATAAACAAATACTTATCAAAAATAATACCCATAAATATAGTTAATTTGAAATAATAATAATACAAATATTTTACGTTATACTAATTGATCTGTTATAATCACAGCTCAGAATTGTTTGTGAAAAGTGAGTTAATTGTGTGACAATTAAATTAATTGTTAATTGTTACACATATTAAAAATTACCTTAAAAATGTGTTTTCATTCTATCGAAGAATAAATCGTAATGCAAGTTATACAGCCAATTATTTTGCATTCACTGACGATTTCCTGGAACCTCCTGTTATTTTTTATGGTTTTTCAGAGACTAACAGCTACGCAGCGGAGATCATTAAGCGGACTCTTCAAAGCTGTCGCCGCATTACACTAATTGACGCAATTAGAGGGATTGCCGAACGGAAATAAAAGTCGGCTCACCTTCATGAAACGCCGGCCCCGCCAATTAGCTTAGCTCGTAATTAGCCTCTTCAGAACACTGTCGGAGATTATCAGTCTCTATGCACGGTTAGGAAAAATCACTGCACAACGCAATCGTGTTCATGTTTCAGATGGGACCGGAAACTGTTCGTCACGTCACTTAAAAGTTTTTTCGCGATCGTGTCTTGGAGAGCGACGCGCGAATGACGCAGACGTACGTTCGCCACCACCGCTGGGAAGCGAATGAGCAGGAGGCAGCCACGCTTGTCTAGGCGGGGAGTGAAGTCCTTCCTTTTCCTCTACTAAAGCTCTACCATTGCGGAGCTTTTCGCACTAACATGTAGTCGTCGTTTACGACCCTTTGCACGTGAACTGGCGCTTAACGCCGTAAGTGGGCAGATTGTGCGGTATTGCATTTAGGCCTAAATAAAAACGATACTGAATCAAATTATTACCAGACGATTGCTTTTTAACTATTTTATTTGTTGTGCTGTAATTGTTAGTCATTGCTATCGGATTGAACTCTACATAAAAAGTGATATATGATAAAAATATACTTTTCAAAAGGTATTTTTTATGTTAAATGATTTATTACAAGCGTAAAAAGATTAAAGTTTCGACCTTCAATATGTTTTCAGGGTTTAAACCAACTATTATTGTAATAATTAGGTTTATTATGCGCGCATTTCAATTGTTAATGTTAATTTATTCTTCTGTGATTATATACTGAAATTTTAAATTAAAAAATGTACAAGGTAATCAGGCATTCTTAAACATAAAAACACATTGCTGAAATATTTATTATCCGGGTATGGATGTATGTGTGTGTTAACATTTAAATTAGATAAGTGGTTTTTATTGCCACTTTTTAAATATCGGCTTAATCACCTTCCCTAGAACTGCAGTCCCTTGGACATATTAAGAGAGGAACAAGTTCGTAATTTATGTACTGTGAATAATATCGTGTTGCGGGCTATTTATCAATGATTAACTGATTGCAGACACGTTTTTCTCTACAGCGTAATTTCTTTGATCAAATCGAATGGTAACCTGAGACACTAAAATTCATTACAACCCATATTGTCCCACTGCTGGGCTCGGGTTTCACAATGAAAAGGGTTAAGGCCATAGTCTGCCGCGTCAGCCAAGTACGGGATGGCAGACAAAGTTATCTAAGCTTAATCACGTTAAATTTAAATAGCATCTCATAATTTACATTACTTCAAATTTATTTATATGGTAGAAAAAAAAAACTCATAAAGGGATTGTGCAAGTGAGTGAGTGTTTATTTACAGTTGCGAATTTTTGTTATGTTTTAGGTTAGAGGGGAAGTTTATTTCGAAACAGTGTTTGTTGAAAATAATGTTTATTTTTTAATCTTTCTTAAAATAATCAATTAAAATATGAATTTAAAAATCCAAACGTTTAGAAGTTTCACTTCAATATGCCCACATTATGCACTCAAACGTTTTTTTTTCTTACAATTCTCATCAATTGATGCGTGTACTGTTTGTGTATTATAGATTTTAAAACCCTTAAATAACAATTTGATGTTGACTAGTTTGCTATGAGAACACTTTTTTAGACAATCAGTTATATTGGTTATATTTTAACTAAGGTTATTATTTACATGATTTTTAAGGTACTGACATTAAAATACTTTTAAAACCAAGTTATAATTGGTAGTTATTTCACAATGTTTTTTACAAATTGTTGTAAGTTATAAACGATTAGTCATGTAATAAACGCTAAAAAATATAATTAAAGACTTCAAATTTTGAAATAGTGCCGTGTTCGATGATTCTATGCTAACCTTTATGAATGCAATGACAAAAATTTAGACTTTTTCAATCCCGTCAACACAATCTTTAATTTCAATGCTTTTTGCGGTAATTACGCGGTTTTTAAAGATTGGACGAATATTTGAAAAATCTAAATGAGCTGTTAAAATATTTTTTCAGTTTCAATAAAATTTTATTACACAGTGTATCAAAAAAAAAAATATCAGAAACTACACAGTTTCATTTTAAAATAAAAAAGGTAATTCTTGTTTAAAATACGCGTTGACACAGTTATTTTTCAATGTTTACGAGTAAACGTTTGTTTTCAATCACACTCGGCAATCTGTTTGGAGTCTCTGCCTCCATACCACTCAGTTTGCCCCAAACGGTACTCATGCTGATGCATGACCTCACGACCCGTATGATTAGTAAGGTTTTCTAACGATCTAATTAGCTAGTACTCTCCTTTTTTAATAAATGCTAAAAATATGTTATATGTTGCAGGTTTAAAGTGCTAGTTATTACTAGCCGTACTCGTATATATACGGGTATCCACTTCCTGCTTATCCCATTTGTGATGCCCTTTTTTTACGTAAGATAAGTTAACGCATGACAACAATCCCACCTGATGGTAAGTGGTGATGAAGTCTAAGATGTTGAACGCACTAACTTATAATAGCCTATTCACTTTCCTCCTAAAGACTCAAGAAGAAGGCAGGTTATTCCAGTCCTTTGCAGTGTGGATAATGAATAAAGACACAAACCGCGTCGTCCGTGCAGGTGGTACGTTCACTACGAAGGGGTGGATACCTGCCGTTCGTCGAGTTGTTCGATGGAGGCACGGTGATGGGGGAATTCATTTGAGGAATTCCTGTGCACACTATCCAAAATGTACCTTATAGAAAACCGAGAGGCCGGTAACCCTGCGCCTGTGTTCTTGGCTTTATAGATTGGTTTCAACCAGTTCTGGGTAACCAATCAGCCTCTTTGCACGCCTTTCTATCGAGTCAAACGCATATATGTAGATAACATTTTTTTCTTGGATGGTGATGACTATCTACCATCAGGGGGCCTAACTGCTTGTTTGGCAATTATTTAACCATCGTTTAAAGTAATTTTCATTACCATATATAGCGTTAATTGACCAAATATATTTCGAAGAAAAATTTTAGGCATTTCCAGACGCCCGAAAAGTGCCTAGAATATTTTTTCTTACTTATGTTTCACTAAAACTACCACTTTATTAGATTAAGATTTAACAGTCACATATGCTGTGACGCCAGGACATTAAAATAAAATTAAGTTTCATATCAAAAGCATGATTTTCTTAGCTTCAATGAATTTTTCTTAGCAACATTGAAAATTAAATATACTTACACTTAATTCGATTTAGAATACCGTCCCATAGAAGCGATCAAGTATGCACTCTCATTCGATTAATTATAATTCATTAAACATACCAATTACTTGTCATACGTAGTATTCGGACGCATGTATATGACGGGCCTACCACTGCGTCACATTAATCTATTACGATGAAGGGTACACGTCAATCGAGCCTTGTTTAAGCCGTACGCGTATATAAAACAAAGATATGCTATACGTCACTGGTGCATCGATAAATCAATGGTACATCACTAAGCACGCACGGCCTACATTAACAGAATTATTTCCATACTCCCTTAATTTATTGCCATGTAACTCGAAACATGATCGCTCACAAATTATGGGTTTCAGCGCCATTTTGTCGCTTCTCGTTTGAAATAGCCGACTGACGGGATGTAAATTTTAGTATGGATTATTGTGAATTTAATTTAAATAGATAAATAACAAAAATTATAAAAGATATACCCGAAAAACCTACCAATGTATTTCAACTTTACATAACCGTTATAGTTTTTCTTAAACATCAAATTATTGTAACCTTTGGTGTTATGTGTAAAATCGTAATCGTGATGCTCGTCAAAAGTACTTTTGTATTAAAAGTAATAACAATGAATACATTGATTCATATTATGATAATTTCATTATTCTACTGAACACTTTAAAACATACCGATGTCAGTCTCGTTATTATGCAGATGTATAAATTAAAACATGACGTATGTAGGTGAAACTTAAGATGCAAATGCCCCTGTACTAAATAGTTTGCTATTTTGTATCAGCCTCTTTTTTCATGACCGTTTAGCGTGAATCAAATGAGTCTATATAAAGGGAGTACAATATTTTTTTTGGCTTCGTTAGACAATCTAATGATGTTCTCTATGAAACAAATATCATGAGTTTTTGTCGCTGTTTATATAATTAATAAATTACCCTACACGAAATAGTGAACTGAAATGCTTCAATGTCTTCATTCGTATGTTACACGTATGCACGTCACTATTTGGATAGTCTTCTTCTTTTTACCTGAACTAATATCTAACGAACAAAACGATTAATAATTTACCCTCATTCATTCCATGCCCTTCTCGGACATTTATAAGGGAATACGACAAAAATATTTAACAATTTTAAAGGAATCACGGTTACTTATCCTGACCGTAAAAAGCGGCTTAACGCTTCCGACGGTTTCATTGAATTCGGCTTAAACCAATTAATCACTGTTATCGGTTGTTGCCTTGGGTTTTTCGGGTAAGGGATCGATCTGACCATTGAGCTAGTATTGAGGGGTAAACGTCTAGCATTGTACACCATTAAGGCTATTGTTGGCGGCCATTGTGTAGTAAACTGATGATAGTAGCCGCTACGCCTGCGGCTACCGAGTCCTCGATTTGTCTTGGAGCGACTCATTGGGTAACTTAATTAAGATTACTGTGAATTAAGATTATACTACCAAGATATAACAATAATATTCACTATATTATAATTCGTACAACCACGTTTTGATTTATTATCTACTTTATCACAACTAGCAATTATCGTTTTAATATGTTTTTACTAATTATAGTGATTTGAAGATAAGTGGCAATATAGTCCAGTGTAATATAGTGCAATATAGTCCAGTGCAACAAGGCTTTAACTTCACAATGGACATTTCACTCGTGTTGAAGACAGCCACATCATAAAAGGAAGGAAACCCCGACACCAATAAAAAAGTTATTTACTACTTTGATTATTTACCTATTTTATTGCTTTATATTTATTTGAAGCCATTTGTAGTTAGGTTTAAGACGACAAAAGATAGAAAAGGCCACCTGATTGTTGTCATTGGCGCCCGTGGACTTCCAAAGCGTTAAAGCGTAATGCGTCAACAATTCTTCGCCGGCCATGATAGAAAACTCCGTCAAATTCATTAGACGCAATACAAAAAATTAACTTACTTTTGGCTTGGATCTTTTACTTGTATTGTTTAATGTTATTACCAAACACTTAACTGCAAAAAGTAAATATGCCACAATGCCATGTAGTAATAACACTTAGACGATTCTATTTGAAAATAGCAATTTATTCCACGAACGCTCTACTGTTCTTACCCTTTTAACTGCAGTGTAACCTATATATGGCGCCGTTGCAGGAATGTACCGAAGAGGTAATAATGATTGTACCCTTGTGAACCCTACACTGAAGATTTCATGATCGGCATAGTTATTACCTCTAAACGAGGCAATCATCGATAACTGGAATATGTTTAAAACTCTAGTAATGGATTATTTATTTATTTATTTATTCATTAAGAACCCTATTAAATATATTACGATACCAACTACAAAAGTAAACGTTTAAAGGCTTCACATACCATAGACCAGATAACCTACATTAGGATGTCTGAGGTAATATACACATAATTAAGAAAGCAGTAAAAACTGACACCCAAGAAATTTGTTAGTCAATGATATGTTTGACAATGCTGAAGTTCGAGTCGAATATCGTTGACCCGTTTGATCCTCTGACAGGTCGACAACAAGACGTAGGTACATAAGTACCTAGTAAGTGTCGAATTCATTAGACCTTCGAGACAAAACCTTAGCATTGTTTGATTAAAAGGTCACTCACAATGAACTAGTAACTCGTACTTCACTTCGGGAAACTTCATTTTTACTTGTACAAACGGTAATCAAATCCTCTCCGTAATTCTATTATCATTGTATTCAGACAGATATACACTGATTTTTTTAACTCATAGCATATAAGCATCAGAAATAGCGTATCTTTCGAATAGTAAAAGATTTTTTCAATAGTTACCTCTCTCTCTTTCACAATATCAGTTTGGATAATAATATTCCATTATTATTTATGATGTTTTCATTACTAAGTATTGCTGTGTTGGCCTGGCACCGCCCGCCGGTCGAACCGTCTGCGACCAGCCTCTTAAATAATAACATATGAAAATAGGTATCTCATTACTTTATTTCAGCCGTCGACATTATAAACTGAATAAACTTCAGGCAACAAATGTAAAAATTGTTAGACACAGATTTCGGAGGGGCAACCATAAAGTTCGTGATGCCAATTTGAATTCTGTTTACTCATCTTATTTTAACAAAACGCCGCCGCTACAGAATCAAGCTGATTTTAATTCGCTGCTTTAATTATCTTAAGGGAATTGGCTACTTCGAAATAATACCCAAAATAATTTATCGAAAATCTACAAAATTTCACATAAACGTTGTGCAATTTTCGACAGTCAAGTTTCTTGTTGTACTTCATTAGTATGGAAAAACTTGAAACGTAATTTAAAAAATGAAGCCATAAAGCATAAGAACGAGAATAAATGAAATGTTTATACCGTTAACATAAAGTAACAAGTGTTCTAATTTGAATGTTTGCACTAGGACAAAAACTGTATATTCACGTAGCGACATTTTACCCGCGTGACAACCATGAATAAAGTTGTCAAAGACCATTGACAATACCATCAAGTTTAAGAAATCGACAGTTATAAGGCTTTTTTTTACAATTGTATGTAGAGCCAGCAGACACACAAAGAGACGAAATAATAATAAATAACTACTCCAGTTAAAAAACTATTAATAACTTAACAGGATTTCATTGTTCTCGGGTTAGGCACGTACAAAGGTAACTTGGGTAGCCTTTGGTATCGATATAGATGACAAAATTATTATTTTTTTGTGTTTGTCTGCCAATCTGAATACAAATATTTTAATAACTAAATATATTTAGATTGTTAGTAATTGTCAATTATTAGTAAATGTCGACTAAGTTCGAGCGCAATCAGATTACTCAGATTGGTGACCGCAAGTTGTAAAATTTCTTGTGGAGTTCCATACTTTGGAGGCATATTATAACTTTCAATCACTAATACATTTTAAGTCTTCGGTTCTGATTGCTACCTACTGTTAGCAGTTATAAAGACATATCGGAGGTATTTCAGTGTTTGACAGGTAGAGAATGCGTTCATCATTTAATTGGCCCTCTATACTACAATTTATCAAATATAATAAAGTGATGACACGTCCATGGCCTGAAGAGGGCTACACAGATTGTGAAACCATGGGTTATTTTTGAATTTTCAAACAGTGCGATTAAATAACCGTTCCTGCAATGAAAATGTTAACTTACCGCGTTAACTAATGTTTCCCATAAAAAATTGCACCTATTTTCAATTTAATCGAAAGTTTTTTCACCCTTTCGAAACATCCGATTTAACAATTTTACGCCACAATAATTTATACTGGCCTTGCCTTTCCATAACTACAAAAGCAAAGCAATTGGCCCGGATCAATCAAAGAGTTACGCCGAGTTAAGTCGTTAGAAAAAACTATATTTCTTCTATTTCTACAAAGCGACTAGAATACCCCACTTCGCATTAAATAGTCTTCTAGAAATATACTAAAATATTAAAATGTAAACTGTACTCTAAAACTTAATTGGTGTTTTTTAACATCATCACTACCCACATATACATACATTAAATAAATAATATACATTTATAAATGTATTTATATTATTATTTAAACAATTCAAATAAATTAAGTAACTTCATGAATTCCACTGTGAACATGAAGAAATTCTTAGTAATATTACGTGCAATAGTACTTACTCAAATCTGTACCTACATTAAATTGTTTTTTTTTTTTCAAATTAAACCAGACAAGACGTAACAAATTTAAAAATTATGTTGCGGGATTAAACTAATGAGATCAGTTACCCTAACGACGAGCCGTGGGGCCATGGGAAAGGTAAACATGAAAATGATGGGGGCATTGAACGACTAATCCATCAAATTAGATGTGATAGCTACTCGTAGTAACCCTAAGCCCATATGTGAAGTTATTAAAAAACGTATATAGATTAAATTATAACTTACTACAAGTTTAAACCTTAAAATTTTCTTTGTACAAAATGTTATAATATTCTGTTTAACAATTCTACACCGCTTCAACAACAATCATATAAAACTGTTTTCTACCAGAGCACTGAAGTCTGCCATCTATTCAAGGAAAAGCCACAAGAAATTAACATGATACATATTATGGACCTCCCCAAAATAGTATGTAAATGCATTTTATACATAATTACTAATATACTCACAGATACACAAACAAGTGTATATATACGTCATTATTATTATTATAAATTACAGTTTTAGATATTAGCTAAACTATTTCATACGAACCACATACATAGTCCTTATTACCAATAAGTAAATAGCCAATTTCAGAATCAACAAAAGCTAAATAAAATGCAGCCAGAAAAAACTAAACGTGTTGTCCCTTCGTCGGGCTCCAATCGACCATTCAGCACGTGGCGTGGCCATAAAATTAAATAAATCCGTTATTTTTCAGGCTGAGAAATGTACGGTCGACTGCCGGTCAATCGGGCGGCACGATAACGGCGCACATTTGTAAAGATTTCGCCGGCCTCGCCGCCCGAGACTATTCGGCGGCGTTGTAGCCATACGTTTACATAGAGCTAGGAAATAATCGAAATAGACTTTTTAATGGATTCTTAAAGATTGCTTTTCAGAAGCCAATTCAATTGTCATCGTCGCAGCAAATCCGTATTATAACCAGTCCCACGAGCAGCAGCAGTAATAGTAAACAAAATTAGGCTTGTTTATTATGTATAGGAATATCACATTCATAGTCGATCTTTGTGCTAAGAATCATCATCTAATTTATGATATACTTTCTTCATAATGAGGGCTTGTACATGGTCTGTAAATTTACAATAGGGCAGTTCCTTTGAGTCAGACGAAACTTAATAGAAATTAACGTTAACAATGGTACATGCACACCGCAAAGTATTAAAAGATTACAATACGCCATGTGCATCTAAACTTCTTATAGCCCAACGGTTCGTGTCAATCCTAAATAACCAACCAACCGTGCAAGGTTCTTTACGAATCAAACCTACGAATTCTGACGTGACGTAAGTTGCTTTAAGAACATACGATTAGAAAAGTGATGAGATTCGTGATCATAAGGCAATTCGTTTTAATTTTCGGGAACACTTGAAAAAGAACCGTTGATCTATTTGATTTTAACTACCATAATTTACACATTAGATCGACAGGAAGTTCGTTTGCTGTCTCCATCCAATTCAAACAATATGATATAATAAAACGGTATGTCTATAAGCAATGGAGTCTATGGAGTAGCATGTTACTAGTGCGCAGCGGATAATCTGCGAATAAATGAAAATTGATTTTAAGATAGTGTGTAGTAAGCCTCTGACCGCGTTGACAAATAATACAGCTTTGCTGCTTCGCCCTCGCGTCTAATAGACTTTTCCTTCTACGTCGAAGTTACGACATGTTAACGTTATTGTAATAATATAATGGTGATATCTCTTAACTCAGCGAAAAATATAAATATCCGCCTTTTACCATAAAGACGTGTATTGAACACAAATAAAAATTATCGCAGTCATCTGAAACCACTAACCAATTGTAGGTTAAATTTGCTTCCCAATCAGAAGGATTATGGCAATCTTGGGCCAACCTTGTGGCGGAAATTTAAACGTATATATATATTATATATAGATGACTATATGTATACTATGATTTAATACGTGCTTTATTCAGGCTTGAATCCAAGTAATTGCTCAGCAGAATTCCTGACGATAGTGTAAGTTTCCTTCTTTCGGAGTTCGCTGGGCTTTGTATCAGCCTTATTTCTTGTGATCAATTACCATCACGTTATCCAATTTTTTGTTTGCCGGTTTGCTGTTACAAAAAACGCCCGTCAACAAATTAATAAATTTGTTTCGCTGATGAAACTTCGAATATAGCGAAAAAATGTAGCACGGCTCGACATAGGGATGCTGATTAGGAAGCAGGGGAGAAGCTACACGTGACGTCACTCATCTGCATCGCGGCCACCGCTGATGCAAATTTAAATACACTTTAAATTCTTCTTTTTCTCACCGCTCATTTTTCCGGAGCGTCAGATGTTCTTACTGAACAAAAACGCGAAATAACGCTAATGAAGATTACTTTTTCATTAGTTTACCTGTACATTTTTCTTCATAATAAAATTTACGAGCCGCGATTTATCTGGTTAATTAAACTTACGTAACATGTCTAAATAAATAGTATTAAGTAAATAGTCGGTAATCGAATAGTGTATGTAGTATTTGGGTATTTACATTCTTTTATATGTAATAGTTAGATACTAACATGCTTTTTAACTTTTCAAATATAGTCTTTTATAATTTCCTGTATCTTTCATCCACTTGTAAGTATTTCTTGGGATAACTATTTTGTTATTGTCAAGTATTTGGCAATTGTCTTGGATTATTGTCAGCGTAGTTTCTTTTATTTTTGATATGTTACGATTATGCCAGATTTATTAGGCTGACGAGAAATTCAATACGAACTGAAAAAGGAACATGAAAAAGAACGAGTCCAAAAAGTTTGTTAGTATATGGGCGAGCCGTTTGACGAGAAGGGCAGTATTTCGAAGTTTCTTAATCGGTTGACACTCTTGGGGAATCTCATAACGTCAGTTTTTCAAAATTTCCCATTCTCGACTCCGAGATCTCCGCGCGCTGAACACCGGAGACTCTGATCGTCACGGGTGCCTTAGCACACGCGCTATGCACCAAAGTCTCCGTGCGGTAAACGCTAGAGATATTCTCGTTCGCCCTAGCGCACGCTCCGAAGTGACGGGTCTAGTTATTGCTTATTTAATTGTAATCACCAGGAGTAGTTTAATACTGTTTATCTTATAAATTCTTTTAACTATAACATTACAACAGTCGTTTCACCTAATTGTAATATTAGGATTAGCGCTGCCCACTCTGATACATTGTTTATATATCATATTGTCGCACTTGAAACATTTTCACTAAAGCGACATACATGCGATGCCAACCAAGAAGGTAGCGATAATCCCGTTTGTTAACTAGCTCTTAAGCTTTACAACCAAGACACTTTAAATCATTTTACAAGGAAGATGGCAGCTAACCACGCAAGTAAAGAATGTCAGTGTCACAATATCCGTCAGGATTAAACTGGCTATTGGTAGGCGCTAGTGGCCCCCAACAAGAGTGATGAGGCATTGTCATTGGTATGAATTTATATTCATATATTTATATATATTTTATTTATATATACATATATTTATATACACAGAACCATTTTTTTAAGTTATTTAATTTTTATTATATATATACATATATATATATATATATATATAAAATAAAGTGAATGCTTGACAATAAT
>DWPT01004887.1:0-12750 GCA_018251895.1 Agathymus mariae mariae | reverse complement strand
TGACTCAAGCAGGAGGGTGGTAGCTAGCCAGGCAGGCTTCACGGAAAGATAATAATACCAATAATAATATTAAAGCCCTACCACCAAGCGGGCTGGCTTTTGTCGCCTCTTACGACAACCTGTTCTGCCAGCGTGGGATTGGGGGAAGTATTCTAGGTCACCACTTATTTAACCTAATAACATTTGTGATGGAATACCGAAGTGAAAATCTTGACATTGACACTTGATAAACACTAATGACAGATAAGCCTGTCAAATTAACGTCTAGTTTTACATGATACATACATAATATTAACTTCGAATTATGTAATTGTGTCCATACTGTTTTTGACTAGCAAAAGTAACGTTACTGAGTCGAATGGATATAGGCGTTTAAACATGAATAATTTCACCATAATAATCTCCCTTAAATATATCAACATGAGAGTTTTGCTAAATAAATAATATTGGAAGAAATTTCTGATTAGGAATAGAAATAAGTAGTGCCCTTGCACAAACTTATCATATAGATATTTTATTTCTTCAAATTATATTGTGAAATATTGTGAATATTATTCTATAATATTTTTACATCATCTTCTAAATTGTGAGTGATTGCCCATTGAAAGTTTAAGTTTTAAAAGTATCAAGATTTCCAAAAAAAATATTTCAAAAGTTATCAAGTTTAATAAAGGTTTTCATGTATAACAACGGAATTCCAAGAAAAGTCCAAATTGATTTCCTATATTTACCTACAACTTGGAATTTTAAAAAGTTTCCAAAATAATGGTTCAATGTAATTATAGTAGCAGCATTTAGAATATAAAATTTTGTTTGAATTTTTTATCTATTACCTAATAAGAGTTTACGTTTATATACTGTTTGAAACACGTCATAACTAATAAATTTATACATAGTATTTACTTGTGATTTTATTATATGAACTCATAGTCCGACGATTTGTGTCAGTAGATATAGAACTACTGAGAGCGAATTAAAATTGTACCCCGACGGGGGACCGCTATGGGATACATTTATTTAGCGCCACCGCACTTTAGAGGAAAAGTGAAGTCCTTAAGATATTAGATGGCAGTTAAACCATACCAAAGACATCCAGATGGTATAAGAACTTCCGAACACATCCGCCAATCTGCACTGGAACAACCTGGTGGAGTATGCTTTAAGTCTTTTCAGTTACAATAGGCTAAATCCAACTTCATTATGCTCCATTTTAATATAGTTACTAAAGGTTCAAAATCTACAGAAGAAGAAATAAAATAAAACGACCGTCATAAATTATCTTAATACAATGATTACAGCGTCATCGCCCATCGACGATCAGAGAGTTCACAAATCTCCATCGAGCGCAGGTGGCGTTGTTTTCACAACCGCGACCAACTCTGTCGGAGCTTCAATTAAAACTAGAAACAATAAACACACAGGGTCAGTGCGTTAACGGCAGTTGGTTTTGAATTTAACGACTGCTCGGTCCGAGATGCGAGTTCCTAGCGATGTGGTCGCGGAAATAAATTAGTAATTATTAAATAACCGCTCACACTCTCACAGCCCTGCGGTAGAATTTGTTGTGCTGCAGATGACATGAACTTATACAATTAAGACATCAGAAACACCCATGTCCTGAGAACTAACAATTATTTATCACACAAATGTCTATCCGGGAATCTATCCTGGGATCCTTTGCTTAGGAGGCTTACCATTACAGAAATATACAGGTTTATATCAAATACACAAACTGAACCGAAAATAATAACGAACTCGTGAGTTCGTTATGAGCTTGGATCATAATTTTCACTAACATATGATTTTAAACTAATGTCATTGCGGAATTCATACATTTTGTTATGTAACGGGTACTCACCGAGAGTTTCGCCTTGACCACGATCCATGCAACTGGGTCCAAATATTGGCAACAAATAAAACGTGGCGTGAGTACCCGTTATATAATAAATTTATTCCTTAGTTTGTAAAGTTTACCAAAAATACAAATAAAAAAAATCTTGAAATATCCTGGAAATTGTTTTTAATTGTTGAAACTCAAAGTTACAAAAAAAACTCATAAAACAGGGTAAAACTTAACGTGAAGTGGATATTGATCGATAACAATAAGTACCGAAGCTTCGTGTTTTTGTAACTTACGTGCTTCAGAGAAAACACCGAACAGTTGATGTGATGTACTTTTAGATAGTTTTCATTTAATCAATCAGAAATAGTAACGAGGACATGTTGCTTCTGAAAGCAAAATTGATGAAAGAGAATTAAATTCGCCATTTGCAAGGAATACTTTTTTTTTGGTAATAGTTAAAGTTTAGATAAACAATGTAATCATTAGGTCATTCGCATAGTATCATCGAAGTTAATTAACCTCTGATCGTTTTGAGTTACGGGAAAAACCCGTGTCTTATATTGGAAATACGTTAGAAAACTGAGGATTTTAATTTAATAAACATGATAATCGCTATCGCTCATGACGCAAAAACTACAGGATTACACTGGGAATTTATAGGCTGTGATTGAAAATATTGTGCGTGATTCAACTTTATGTGCTTACTTGTATTATAATAATGTTTGCTGGCAGAAAATTATGTTCTCTTTGAATTATAATGTGACGGAGCTCAAGTTTATGAGCAGTATTAGCAACGAGGAATTTGAGTGCTTAAAAGCTTGAGTGTAACTTTGTGTAGATTTGTAGTCTGGTAGTTGGTAGAGCTCATGAGCTACTGGATAAATATATATATACTGGACCACCATATATGTAATTGAAACACGGGACACATGGTTTCCGTAACGGATTTCCTTATTGTAAATATAAATGTCATGTCAAAAGGATTTTTATGGTGGAAGGTCATTACAACTTCTTCCTACGGAATTATTCAAGGTAGAGTTTTGCTGAAGCTAAGCATGAGTAGACTTTCAAAGTGTTTTAAATAACCGATCGTTCTATTTATATAGCAATAGTCAAGACTTGTAGGCCTTAGACTTTACACTTTTCGACACTTTGCTATTAATCGCTCCTCCACTATGTGCTAGAGCAGCTCAGTTGCGAAGAAAGACGTGTGCTATGCTGTAGACCGTTGAAGTCTTAAGTGGAGCACAGAGAGTAGAGTTAGGACTAATATAATCTAAAATGGTTTAAAGAGAGCTAAATCTCATGTCACAAGACGAGTACCAAACGTGGATGTGGAAAATACGATGGATGAGAAAGATGAACAAGTTCAGAAAAATTGATTGTTGGGTTGACTATAGGGTTGAATCGAAGTAGAATACGGCATAGATGATGATTTAATAATCGCATGATAATAATGTTTGGAAACATCTACGTCATATACGTGGTCCTTTAACAATTACAATAACATTGTCTCAACGGTCGAGGGTCATCTTCAGTCTAATTACCTCAAAACTAAACAGTCCCGCGTAAAATAACACACGGTGTTCCGTGTCCAAGCACTTCACGTCTCAAGACAGCGCGTTCTATAAATATAAACTATTCTACAAACTACAGACCAAGTGTCCTATAGAAATGTTCTATGAAAATTATATTCTGATAAATTACCGAACATAACTTATATTTTGCCAATGTACAATAGTAAATTAATAATAATAAAAAATAATTGTTATAGCTAACTTTAAGTAAATAACAAACTGATCTAAGTGTGAAGGTGACTCCTTGGTGACTGGACTGGTCACTCCTTGGTGAGTACAAATTTGTTTTCGATTCTCACTTCGGGCAGACACAATGAGAGTTTATGACATATTATTTATTTAAAAATAATCGATTTTACAATACATGACAAGCGTGACAACGTAGTTACTTACAACACCAGTACCTAGACCTATACATATAGGTATAAATCTACTGTAACTCACGTTTGTAACTATAACAGATTGATATGTACAGATAAGCATTCCGTTTCAATTTAGAAGAAGTATCATTCCTGCGATGAATATTCAATAAGTTTAAAGTTATTTATGGTGGCAACCACCAAGCGGCCATGAGCGTTTGATATCAACCTCTGTATCTAAATTCGTTTCTATTCATGTTAAGTTCTATGTTAAGGACAGGCATATAATCCCTTGACGTTAAGTTGGTTAACTGACAATCCGAAGCCACTGTCCAATAGTTTTGGCGATTTGTATAAATAGCTTTAGTACCTTAATAAAGACGGCTTCCAGTTTAGGTACAGTTGGGCACAGTTTAAGATATTTTTTTTAATTAAGGAATAATTATAATAATTTAATAATATTTAAAGACAACACTATTCTCATGTGCACTTAAGAGAAAACAACGGCCTCGCGGTAATTACTTGAGAAACGCCTTAATATCACATGTGATTATCACAGTCACAAAGTATCAAAATTACAAACTAATCAAATTGGTTTCTAACTTAATAAAGTATTTTTTTTTAAATAAGAGATTTTAAAACCATACCTAAATATACTAGTAGAGTATTGGTTGGCGAACTTGACAGACTTTTCGGGAAAATCAAAAAGCATTTTCTCTCTTTTTCTTTCTCGTTCATTACACCGATGGAAGGTTAAGGATTGTGAAACTTAACATGATTCAAAAATATTTAAAATTTAGAATACAACTGCAAATTAATTTCGTATAACACTTTAGTTTGTGATGGTAATGTCACTCTACAGTTTAATCAATAGGAATAACACTCGAAGCACCGTTTTGCATATGCAAACATTATGCCCTTGGTTGTATCATTTATTAAGCATATATTAAGGAAATTTGAACTTTAAGCTATTAGGTATAAAGTTAATTTTTCTTTGATTATTTTTGGTATGCGTACTCGTACTAACGTTTTCTCCGAGACTTTTGAAAGGAAAATACAGAATGTACTGTATCAAATGCAAGTGTTTAATGAACTATGACTTAATATAACATTCTCATATTGGGAAGAAAGTTCACTCAACGTCACAGTTTATATCAAAGATATTTTGCAGTTATGTTGTATGCGTTATTATTCACATTTTCCAAATGAACAAGATATGTAGATGTGAAAGTAGATAAAATTTATGACATAAGTTGTGTTGTGTGTGTTGTGTAAAGCATGCCTTCGACAAAATAGCATCCACTCTTTTAATCGTTGTAATATACTTATTTTCACATTCATTAATAATCTACTTGTAATTAATAGTTACTACCTACTTAAGCTAAAGTGGGTAATACAAAAAAATCATAATGCTAAAGAATAAACGTTAAAAAAGCTGGACGAAGGAGCTATAAATTATCATAATATAATGTAAGTACACTATTAAAAATAAACCAAAGGTAAAAATTATTAATCTTTCTATAAATAATGTAATTCTATAATTTTTTATCATGTGATTAATACCTCCTAGGTGACATTTAAAATATGCCAAACTAGTCACGAATTGTCAGGTGTTCTTATCAGGATCAAAGCGTCGTAAGTGATCATCCCTCGTATAAACTTCGTAATGCATAATGCGTAACGAATGTTAAGAACAACAAGGACAATTTTTATTGTTAATTTTTGTATATGTCACTTATTATTTTATGTTAAATCCAATTTAAAATAATGTTTATTGATCACCGTGAAATGCTTAGAGTAACCCACGCTATGACATATGTTCATGTCACTCACATTTCAATAATATACGACTAACTCAATGAAACTAGTGACTCGTTGATATATATGATAGATATATGAAATACATACATACAGATATAGATATGAAACGGAGTAAATTTAAAACTTGTGTCAATTATATTCTAATGACGGAAAATTACTGTAAACTGCATAATTATTTGCATTATTGCATAAATGCATTTTGTACATTTCATATATAAATACAAGATGATTGGTCACGAGTTTGATATAGAATTACAAGTAGTACATATTTTTTGTAGGGGTGAGCCTGTGAAAATAGTTGCCTTAGGAGTTTCTTATCACTTCTACTTCCAAGGCTGCTTGCTGTAGGTCATTTAAACGATGGAGTAGTTTACTTCCGCAAAGTGTTTTCTAAAACTTACTTAGAATTAAAATTTTAATACAGCACGTGTGATCTTCGCAATAGCGTTGGCCGTATATTGTCAGATATACATAAGGTTCTGGACTATCTCTTCTATTTAGAATACGTCCTTTAGTCACCGAAGCTTTCATTAATAATATTTAATTTAATTCCAGTTAATTATTTTAAACATACTTTCAACTATTTGAACATTAAACTTGCGTTAATTCCCCGCCTGTTAATATTAATTTTCGAATGTCGTCTGCAAAAATGTTATCTATCAAGCTCGCGAGCCGTCTGTTTTAGTTTGCACGAAACTAATTGGTTATGCAAAATTTGAGTGCCCATCCAAGTCTCCGGCAGATAGGATGAAGATCATAGCAAACACGGTCCCACACAGAAAATAATTGGAGTGTCTAGGTTGCTTTTTGTGCATGACTGTACTTTATATGTACGAGTATAAGTGGATTTTTGTTCTTTTACATATAACCTAAGGGTTATTATTCTGTCACTGATGGACTAATTAAAACCTAGACCATTGTTTTTAACGTAGAGCAGCGATATTCTTGTGGTTTGAACGCAGGTTTCTCTCACATGGAGAAATGAGTTTGTAGTCAGCACGCATGTGCAATTTTTCAAAGTGTTTGTATATAACAATTATTTATTTACTTGCAAATTTTAATATTATCAGGAGCATAAGAAGACTGCTAATCCGTACTCGGTCAGCACATATCAATAGATTATAGCCTTCACCCTTTATGAGACGACTCGAACCTATGAGAAATCGCTACTTCAAAACAATTACATCAATATCCGCAGATATAATCAGTTTTTGGTGACTCTCCAAATTTGCAACCAACGAATCAAATTTTTATTAACTATCGACGCAAAGGATATAATATATAATCACAAAACTGAAATATTGACTAATGACAGAAAATAATCACCTTCTGAACCAACAACGAAAATAAAGCATCCACTTACAACCCTCCAAATGCGAATGGGAGATTTGAAGACCGCACAAAAACTGACAAAAAATGACCGGGACACATTTAAATTTAGAACAACGTCACGAGACATCAATTTCGCCCATCGTCGCCGATGTCCGTCATTCTTTTATACATTTTTTGTTAAAAAACCCATAGAGTTATAAAAATAAATGAGGCTTCGCGGACGGTGGGGCGAACACAATAGTTGGATCATTATACTCGGTCATTTGGGCTACGGCTTCAGTTCGGGGGAAGAGGGGCCGGAACAAACCTGACAGCGCTTTAGTGTTAGTCGTGAAATGCTGTGATTTGCTGTTTATTTGTATTTATTGGGTCGATAGTTACGCAAAAAACCATTTATATATAGTCATAAATGAATAAAATATAAGGACATCCTGATAACATTTGGGCAACAACGTCCATGGACGCCGTCACATTAAAGACATAAAAAAGGAGAAGTAGGCAATGTTGATTAATTCTGTGACACTTTAAAATTTCGCAGGAACTTGTTTCAACAGAAGAGTGCAGCAAACCAGTATAGAGTCCTACCAACTTCAAGTAACGTAGGATTGAGCAGAATGGAACAGGTCGCCGCAGACCTGTAGTGTATATATAGGTGAGACCTGTCATCATTGTCCCTTACCCCTTCATTGAAATAGAATAACTTCACCGACTGACATTTATTTAAATTAGAAAAAATAAGCATAAAAGATCTTGGAGTAAGCTTACTAACTAAATATCTTAATTTCACCATCAAATTTTTATTAACCTGATTACCTGCAAATCCTCTATGTTTAAGTTAACAAGATATTTTTACCGTACATGCAAGGCATAAAAGAGTTCTACATCCAGCGATGTATTGGAGATTTTTCTGCATCACAAGTCCATAAGTAACAGTGACAATTTTACGCCAGTCCGTCTGTTTGTCTCACTGTCCCTTCGCTGACCTGTCTGTTTCCCCGGTAGTCCTTTGGACGATGAAAATCCTGCAATTACACAGTGAGATATGAAAAATTTCCGCATCAATAAATAACAGACAAGTATAACGACGATGCTTTTGAATTACACGGCATCGTTCGCGATCGTTACATTAATTTTAACGATAAAACCTTAAACATTCCGTCGCCACTTTAGGGGAACGCTAAAAAGGCCTATTCGGATACTGTCATAAAAGATGTACGAAAAATTTCCCATTCTATAATAAAGGGAGGTATAATTGTGATTCTTTCGGTTGAATTGTAATTTTGGCTACAACTTGACGTTAAGATGGTGGTTAGGAATTATTTGTGGCAATATGCTCACCGTGTTAAATGGGACAACCCTGAAACGTTGCTTACGATATTTTATCCCTAATAAGTTATGAGTGCGAGAATGAATGTCGGTGTAAAATGTGGAGGGAAAATATTGAGGATGTAATTTTTTTTTTTATTTCTTTTGTATATACTATACATTTACAGGAAAAAATATATATGTAAACTGTGTACACGGGCACTATTTATATTCTAGCTATTTGAGGATTGTCGTCTAATATTTTGAAACATTTTAACCGATGCCGTAAATGTTATTTTGGGCTACAATTAATACATTTATCTCATCAAATCAATTATTACTGATATGTATATAATACGTGTGATTTAGATATTTTTCTTTAGAACTGGAGACTAAGGGTTCAAGTCTGATTTTAGCTTCAATGAAGAAAACATTTCAAGGAAACCTGCTATTGATTGTTGTGTACAATATGCCGATAGGCGTATCAAGTACTTTAATACTTACCAGATCAGTCTGATGAATGATCCTTTTTAGAGAAGATCCGAGCCCAAGAATCAGATGAGAACAATGAGCAGAATATGGCGTCGAGTTTTCTTTTTAGTTTTAATTTTTATATTAGTTCTTTCTGATTGTCTTTTTCTCATATTTTAAATTAATCTGTGTTTTTCCGTTTACCCAGTTATTTAAAACTATTTCAAATATTGTTACGGTACTGTAATGATTTTATATTATTATAGTAAAATGTTAATATTAAAAATGAACTCATGAAATCTTAATACATACAAATTATAACTAAGCGCCAATTACGCTGAAATATGGAGCTTATAATAACATCAACCAAAAAACATCGCGGATATAGCGCGTGTCGTGAAATTAATTCATATAGCCACGATTATCATTAATACCAATTTCATTAAACAAATGCGAAAATCTATGACGCTCTCTATGTTGAAAGAAATAAAATAGAGTTTGGAAGTGATAATCACTTTGACGATGCCAATGATAAAGTTGTAGAGATACTGAGCGGTATGCAAGAAGAAGCGGTTTTTATTGGAAACAATGATCGTGGGAACATTCTTATAACTGTATCGGGGAAAGCAAGAAATAGACGATTGTATGCTTAATCATATTGTTACGTTAAAAACTGTACTGGTGTTAAAAATAGACAGTACAAAATAGAGATAAGTAATACTTTAATTTTATTAACATTGTTGCTACTAAATTCAGTCAAATATACGTTAATTTTTATATTTAAAATAATGAACACCCCATTTCTTAGCAACTTTTTTACTTTAGTGTTAATAGTTTATCTTAACAGGGTTCGAGTCCTCTCTCAGTTTGAGTTTGGGTTAGTATGATAAAGTGTCAGGCTTGAAAATTTCCTCACGATGGTTCACGTCGCGGAATTATATTAGGATATAACTATTAAAAATTACATGTGCATACATAAGTTGATCCTATGTGCGCTATGTGGAAGATCGACATTCAAAATATCATAGTGTTGTCAATATTTTTTACCAAATTTTATGTACCTAATATAATCTTATATAAGTTTAAATAAACCTTATATATTCCAGAAGTATCTAAATTATTCGTTCCAGATATATACTTTTTTTTGTAAATTTGATTCATAAAAATCAAATTTCTTTTGATCGACCTTACTTCCCGAATCCGCGTATAATTTTTTATTATCGTGCTTAAAGATACTTCCAGGAAGGAAATTGTGTACGTACTTACATTACATTATTTAATACTAAAAACTGAAATTGTTATTCTGAACAAAGTTAAAAAGACAATCATATGTATCTGCTCTGTTAAAAACCAATCATATTTCTTACCCAATCAAATCTGTAACATCATGTCCGCTAAGCATATCGATCAACTCTCAATTCCCTGTAAAACAACACGTAAAAACTCCCTGTAGCAATAACGTCATGTACAGTGATAAAATATAGCGTCAGCAATCTTGGTGCTCATTAACTCGTTCGAATAACGGAGGCTTGCTTCCAGGCCTCACTGACCTCACTAGGACTATTATAAAGGCTTTCTTGCTTAACTGTTGTTGAGCGCCTTATTGAAGTACCAACGCTGTTATTAAAAATGTTGGACGATACGATTTTAAAATAAGGCCAAACAAACTTTTTAAAGTTAACTGAGATTAGAAGATTTTTTATATATATTTTTTTTATTCGGTTATTATTTCAATTAAATTAATTCATTGAACAATGCCCTATTGCATATTAATAAATTTAAAAAGGCCCATTATTTTATATAGATTTAATTTACGTATAATAAAGATTGTAGAATCATATAATTATTTGTAATTCACCAACAGCAACGCTGATTCCGTTAAACTCGCGTGCATAAATCATAATTACCAAAAGCAGGTAGCATCCATATAGCTTCCTTCTGACTGATTGCAAGCAAAAATAACTCTTACACACTGCAGGGAAGGTCACAAATATAGCTATGAGTTGCTTTAATGAGTAATCAACAACAATAGATGCAGTTTTTCCGTGCAGTTTTTTACTTGTTAGGTCAAGTTCAAACTTGCAGTCAATTCATGCGTGAAGTTCGAAGTGGCGATTATTATATTATTAAATGGCTTTACATTTGTTACCGATGTTGTTGACTGACATTAATTTGACTTTTGCATGCTGGGTGTACTTCTGTAAAGTTGTGATACAATTAAATCAAATCCAATTTAAAAAAACTAAATTAAAAAACAAATAACTCTTAATTACAAGACTTTGAAACTCGATATTAACTTCAATAATTTAGTAACTCTATCTTATCTTAAGTTAGCACGGCAACAAAAATACGTCAAAAACATTTTACAGTTTATCCTAGAAGCAGTGTGGTAGATATTTAGTAACCTAACCTCACCATGATGCGTAATTACCGTTGGGATTAAACTGGGTGGTACAGAGCCTAGTAATTTCTAACACAAGAAACTTGTCACCGTTACCTCGTTGGTAGGCCTGTACTCGTTGAGTGCACGGGATCAGGAAAGTTTGGGTTGCAATCAGAAATGGTTAGAGCTCCTAATGTGGTATAAAATCATAAATATAAAATCACTAAACAGGTGCTGGCGGCATTTTTTACTACCTATAAGTAACTATTACGGTGTTCACGCACCTGGGGGAGTTTAAATTTCATACCTTTATCCTGTTAAAAATAGTCCAAGATAATATGAGATTAAACGCATAGAATGTATAATTGTCAAATGATCAGCCAGAAAATTACAATGTGGATAACTTCGAGCCAAGAGCTTTTTTAAGCTAATACGCTATACCATGTAAGGCTACATCGCCACTTACCATCAGGTGGGATTATAGTCAAGCATTGACTTATAATAAGTAGTAAAATTATCTTACATAATTTTCCAGCAATGTAATGCTTTTTACTTATTACTACACCGTCAATAAAAAAGCTTTACCTCAATTTTGTATTGCCAGTAGCCAAATTGTCTCAAAGTTATCCTCCAAATGGCAAGTGCGATTAGCTGATATTTCGCCACACCCTAATCAGAGCAACAAGCTCCTGTCGTGTTCCGTCAATGCTCCTTCTAATTACACTGCCAAGGACATATAACCTGTTTACGGTCTATTGTCTTTGTTCCATAGCTCTAAATCTTGTAAAATCGTGTACAAATAATATTGGCATTAAGAGATAACAAAACCTATACCAAAACTGTTTTGTAATTTAATAAAGGTAAGCTTTGTTACCGATATAGAAGTCAAACAAGTATTTAAGCATGGACATGTTTTTCGAAATGGTTTTCAAATGTATTGGGCAGTAAGGGACCTTCAAATTATATTTATAACATCTGGACAGTGAGCATACGAAGTTTTATACGTTTTTATTTCCGAAGAAGCAATGAAAAATGCATATCCTATGCTTCTGGATGTCAACTGACATCCATGTTAACAATAGTCAAATAGAATTCAGTCTAGCGAGTAACAAATGAATAGTTATGAAGTATTAAAGACTGACGATAAAAATAATATATATTTTTATCCATTTTCTATGATTTATTATTTAATCATAATCATATGTGAACCGTCAGTGAAGGTGTAGTCTAAGTTTGTAAAGCATTAACTTCGTAGACGACTCTTTACTCCTGTTAAAATCTTTAGGAATTCCGCCGTGAAAAAAATCAATGCAGATACCTCGAAATAAAGCCGTACAAAAATTTTAAACGTGATTAAAAACCTACTTGTTTTTCTATTAAAATCGTTTAACATCGATAGTTTTTATTTTGTTGAAAGTATGGCCTTTTTAATTTATTTCATTCGTGATGTTATACGCTTTTTTCTGATTTATATGTTCAAAATGTCAAAGCTAAAAAGTTAATGTCTTCATTTATATCCAATAGTAGTGCTTTAACTGAAAATGTTGTCTGTTTTTCATTGACCCCCATTATCTACTACCAGCAATAATTACGCTCCGCTATCTCAAATATCTTTCGCTATTGAATAACCTTGTTAATGGACGTTAACCTAGAGATGTT
>DWPT01004886.1:0-12750 GCA_018251895.1 Agathymus mariae mariae | reverse complement strand
CGCTTAACTGGCACAGCCATGATTGCAAATGTTATTATTGATACTATTAATATTTGAACTCCAACTTCAAGACACACGAGCCAATTAATATGGACTCTTTAAATTATTTGCTATTTTAGAATCATTCAATGACGTTAGTAAATGAAAAATCTCACATTGATACATAATTTATTTAAACATGATTATACAAATAGATGAAATCTACATTGAAAGATTAATTCAACCATATGTATACTTAAGAACAAAGGTAATGTTGTCGTACTGTAAATATATAGTTCCCATAAAAGAATGTCGAGTACCGCTAGTATAATACGATTTTTAATAACATTTGCTAAAGCATGGCTTGTTGGCGATACGAAATAACTTAAGTGTTCCTGTCGCCACGAGATTATCACTTTGTGACCCGACTGTGGGTGCTTTGTTCAATACGATAACTCGTCGCAAAGTCTAATTGTCTTGAAATCGCACTACACTGTCACTCGGGCTCGTCGTTACGACGGTTACGGGACTTGAGAGACGTCGTTAAGTCGAGCGCCGGTTCGTTGGCGGGAGGCACACTCGAAATACCCGAGGTTGCTGAAGAACCCGACGGATGAGCACTACCCGACGTCATGTCGGCCGTCGTCATAGCGACCATCGACGTGATACTCGACGTAACCATAGACGACGTAACCAAAGTCGACGATGGTCTTATGAATGGTGGTAACACGTGGGTCGGCACTTCCGTTTCGGGGAGAGGGTAAGGTGGAGTCCAGCAGCCAGCCGTAGAAGGTTCGGGCTTCGCCCCCGCCGCGCTTAGATACGAACACGCCATCATCTGTAACAATTCGAATTATAACGGTTAGTATAGGAATAACAGTGCTAATTGATAGCGTTTAAATGGTTCTCATGTAGTTAATTGCCATAAATGTGAGCAATGAGATATAATTGCTTTTGATTGATGTCATGACGTTCTCGAAGATCATCTGAGTGGTACAGGGAACAATAATTCTTGTGATCTACTAATAAATTTATGGAGGAAGCGATCCAAATAACTGAAGGAGATTGATTCGTAATTAGATATCAATAATATTGATGTAGGTAGACTTCATAGTGCCTATTTTAAATTCACCTTTAGTTCGGTTCGTCTTAAATTTCTAGAACAACAAAGTAAATAATTTGTATGATGGGGATATAATAAGGACTTAACTTGCGAATGATAGGCAAATCCTCGAGACTATCGACTTCGAAAAACATGATCTTTTCTTTGACATATGGTAACCACACGCGAAATAATCCACTTTTTTATTGGGCGCAATATAAATTTTCCATATTTATCCTATACACCTAAACTTTACGCTAAATAGATTTGCTAAAAACTATATTAAATTCCTTTCAATAAATTGCGTGCAATATTCAAATTCAGTCCTTCGTGCGGTGGGCCGACGTACAAACCAAAAAACCACAAGGCTAGGCTTCACTGTGGATTGTAATAAAACCTATAAAGTTCAATCGATTGAGTTGTATTCGAGTTCATAAACGACAAAGTGAGCCAATACATTTTCCACTTACGTAATATATGTAGATCGAGGTCAATTAACAAAGTATTACAGAGGAATAGGGCATACCTTTAAATATCATGACATTCACAAGTCACTTCCCATCTTAAATATAATCAAAGACAAAGTTTTCGTACATTATATTAAATCCTGAGAGATATTGGAGTGAAACAAGCTTACATAAATAATGAAATATGTAGGCAGCATTATGAGAGGAAGCCTAAAGAGGCCGCGAGTGGCGCCGGCTCTCTAATCACACTAATGGCCAATGCCTCCCTCCTGGAGGCTTTCACGCTAATACAGAGCGCAGGAGCAGTTTAGTGCTAAATCGTATCACATGTCCGCTTTCCTACCAAGTTTCTCACATTCAAATAACTCAAGAAAAATATAGCCATCATATGTTCTTCGTAATGTCTAGTATGTTCCTGGTAATCTCTTAGGTAACAAAAAGTGTTTTATTTAAAAGGATTTTTTTCAATCTACTAATTTTGAAGTGTTGTAAATTGTCTATACAATTTTTTTTGGCCTGAGGATTGTTAGTTCAAATGTTTTTTTTTATTACGTAAAGAATTGATGAACAAGTAGACGAGCTCTCTGATGAAAAACCGTTCATCACTAGCTAAACAATATCAGAGGTGCCAATGCATCGCCTTGACGAACAATTGCTTAAAATCCTTTTATAAAATATGCTATGACATAGTGCTCGGAGAAAACTATAGAAGGCATTTCTCGGAACTTACTATGTAGCCATTTCATGTCGGTTTTCACAAGCGGTATCAAATCTGTGACCGACATTAAACACTTTCTTGGCTTTCCCATAAAGTCAATGTTGGTTTTCTTTATATTATATTATGTAAAAGTAACCCACCCTTGCGTCGCGACGGGAAACTTGATTGTTACGTTCACATAAAGTTAATAAATCCTAATTGAATTTTTATTTAAGTTATTGAGGTTATGGTATTCAGACAAAGAGACGCAGGGTTTTTTTTACCATATAGCCTATTTCTATTCGGAATAATTTCAAATAGGCGCCTAGCTCCTGAAAGTATTTTCCGCATAAACACAAACTTAAATTGGTTGCTCTCTATAATGTCAGAATTGATATTAAATCGATAAAAAGATTTAATTTTAATTTCAACTGCATAGGTTTTATTTTTTTAGAATATAAAAGATATTTTTGTCACGGCCAAAAACTAAAACATCCGTGAGATATTATTTTATTTAAAAAATAATTTCTGCATAATAATTTATTTCCACATTAATATCCATTCCGATTTTCAATTTTGTAGGCTTTATTCTTTAAAAACATAATATCCAAATGTGACATCTGCGCAATCACGTTGTATTTTTAACAAACTTAAAAAAGGAGTCGGTTCAATATTCGTATGTATGTATTTTTTATATATGTACAACCATAACTCCGTTGTATATTGAACCGATTTTCATTGTTCTTTTTTTAGTATATAAGGAATGACTCGGAGTTAGTTTATTTTAAATATGGTGGGAAACTGATTATGACTTGTGAAGGCAAGGAAGGGGACCGTATGTTAATAATTAAAACATTATATCGCAGCAGTGTGGTAGCGCCCTAAGATAATTTGACATTGATTTTAGAGTTGTTCAGTAACTTATAAATACAAAAATTCAAACAAATATTGTCTTCAGCTCTATATCATGTAACTAACATGTAGCAACTATTTTTTTATAATATTCCATGTAGTGATTTTTTATATGATATGTATAATATTGAATCCTTCTTTTTGGACGTCACTGAGGTGTGCATAATTTCGACGGTATTCATCTATGATGGTAAAGTTGTATTCATCTGCCTTACTACCAACCTCCGTAAAAAACTTAGAACCAAACCTTGGATCGAAGACATATAAGACATAAAACATGACGATCCAAAAAAATGGATGAGTTCAGATAATTCAAACTTGTATTAGGTATAGTTTGGTATTTTTCACAGTTCGCCTGTGTAAATTAATCACGCTGATGCCGGCCAGTTGCATGTAGAAGCTTTAATTAAATCTAATTACGGCCGCAATGAGACAGATTGTAACGAAGCAGCGTTTTAACAAAATTAATAATACATAGCATATAGAACACCTACTTATATTAAAGTGCAATAACAATTTCATACTTAATGTAGCGAACAAAGGTCTCCACACAATTGGCAATAGTTCGCGGAAACAGCTGCGCGCGTATACGGAGTGTTCTAACAATGATATTGTAACTTTAATATTTATTGCACTTGATGAACTCAGCGCAAGTTAGTGCAAGTAATATACCCTACGTACGTCGTCTAGCGAGTGTACTTGCATTATGTAAAGTTGATTAAAAAGACTAGCGAGCGACCATAACGTTGTCGCTTCAAAGTACGGCAAGCCTTAAAACAATGTGTACGACTTAATTAACTCGGCGCTATTGTGCCTGCGCCCGGCCGTATAGTGCATAATTAAACCCTTCACGTAAACGCTTCGGTTAATATGTTTAAGCGTCGGTATTGCTTTAGGAGTCCTAAACTCTCCTATGAGAATAAACAATCGCCCGAGGCGGCGCGACGGACGGAGCTCGCCGCGCAAATGAATTAGCGGTGTCGTGTCTCCCGCCGCCCGCCCCGCCGCCCTCGCCGGGCACTGTGTGGCGATTAAAATATAATTAGGCGTTCGGCAATCGTTTCACCATCGAGCAGGTGGTGCGGCTCAGGCTAGGTAAATTAAATAACCGTCCAGGGCTTCCAATTACCGCCGCCGCAACATCGCTTATTGTTTAATAATAGAAATGGCAACAATATGAGCCGAGCTGATTTATTATATCGCACCAGCCGCGGCCGCTACACCGGCTGCGGGTTAAAAATCAAGCAGGAAGCTAGTTGATTGATACTAGACGGCGGGGGTCGATGCGTGGCACGTGTACCGGTGTGCCGCGATATTAATTACGATCGGTAAGACCCGCCGTAATAAATCACGCTCACCTAGAACATACTTTCGGTATTAATGAATTCAAACGGGCCGCGATAATTGCGTACCTAATTACGGGCGAACGGGGCCGTCTAATTTATCACTGTCGGATTATGAATTAGGAATGGCGTTAATTAAACATGCATAATATTTGTGGAGAATGTGGAGGCGACGTATCGCCGGCTTTGTCGCGGCCAGCCGCCGCGGGCGACGCGCTCGTAGCGAAACAATTAGGTTTCAAACTAATACGGACGCCATTGAAACTTACCCGCCCGAACGCTCGCTATTCTCCACGGACGAAACACATCCACGATTGCGAGCTTACAATGAAATTATTCAATTGCACGAGCCTTTATGTGTTGATATATCCGCGTCGAGTAAGCACGTCGGAGTTCGGTGTTTTATGTTAATTGAATATAATTCGGTCATGATTCTGTTTATGATTTCAGATTTATTGATATAACTTTGAATCACAGTATAACTGTTTACATACTATGTTTCATTTTGTTCGCTATTTTGTAAAGTATACAATAATAACAGTTTATCCTCGAAGACAATAGTACACCCAGGGAAAATTACGTTTGTAACTTAGATCTAATTGACTTAGAAGGAACGTTTTTCATTTCCAATAATTGTACCAGGTGAATTTCCAGTAATTGTTTCAAAGTAGTAAGTTAAACCATTTGCTTAAATTATTGCTACTGTGAAGCACTGTTGTGATACTGAATGAGCAGGTTTGGTTCCTGCTGGATATAGGTGTTTCTAAATTAACGTCGCTTTGATTGGTAATAAGGTCAATAATTATGTCGTTATGATAAGAGACGTGAACAATCGTCGAGATAATTTCCTCATTATTTATTATCATACCAACCGTATAACATTGTAGTGCGTTTATTTTATAATGTCTCTGTGTTGTATTTCCATATGCACCAACACAGCGACAACCTATATACGAATAAAAACGGAGAATGCGATTAACAGAGTACGCATTCCTGTACCACGGCAGAAGAAGAAAAATCGTAATTAATTTTAGTTGATTTTTTGGTGTTTTTAAACGTGTAACACTAAAATTCAATAGATACCAAACAAAACGGACATTAAGATAATTGGTTGACACTCAGAGCAGAAAAAGTGGTACAAAGTTTTCTCTTATCGAAGTCTTAAGACATTTAATAGAAGAAGTCACATTCTTACTACCAATTTGATAAAATCAGTGTGCACAAACGGCACATAAAATATTTATTTTAGCAAAGCGAATTTGTGCTACTTTGAGAATTAGAATGACGGAGGGTGGAGTGCGCAGGTCAGAGTTTAGGGAAGTGACCTGACCTCTCGGACTGCAGCGGACAGTATAATGGACGTAAACGATATTCGTGTACCTCAAAGCCGTTCCATCGAGGACGTGGATTAATTTGCGCACCGTCCACCGCCAGCGTCTTAAATTTAGTACAAATGTCTACTTTATTCATGTTTCTCGGCAAACCTCTCTACTGTATTTCTCTCACGGTATTAATAGGGCTATCGGTTAAGCGGCCCCAAGTTCGAATACTAGCCGCAGCCGTGTACTCGTTCTTCACAGATTAATATTATTCTCAAATGTTTGATTTATAAGTTAATCCTGTATCCTTGACAAACATAATACAGGAATATTATTTTGTGAGTGTTCATTTTAGTCATCCTTCTTTAAATAAGAATTGATAAGAAATGCCATTCACAATAATGCTCAGAAAAGAAGGAAGTGCATTCACGGTTAGCTTCGAAGACGGAATCCGAGCAGACGAGTGACATTCAAATTACTTAACCTAGAATTATAGTGAGGTGTTTCATACGGTATTCAGCAAAAAAAAAAAAAAGTTGAGACAACCATCATTTTATTGTATAGATTTTCTATTTGGGAAATTGGTTCATGCATGCACAAACGGACCAATCTAGTGCGGGGGTTAATTTGTGTGCTAGCCTTTACATTTGTTTCATGGAGCGAATAAAAGTAGTGATGCATGAATTTCGGTGGCTTTTGATTTTGAAAAAATATTTTTCTAGCACCATAACAAAACTAAATCTGAGCTCTGATTCAAGGGCGGTTTTTATTTTTTACTGTTATTTAAGTCTGTACCAATTTTCCGTTTACAATTTTTTAATTGCTATGGCATATTTGTGCTCGTAGTTCCGTATGCAGTCAACTATATACTCGAAGAATTTTATTTATTTCCTTTTTAAAACGTTTTACATAAGCGATATATGCTCAGAGCATAAATTTTAGATTTGGCAGAACAACCAAATTGCACAGTGGAAAAATAAAGATTGTCGAAAGCCATTAATGAAGTATACGCATCGTATTGTGTACGTTTGAATACGAGTAAATATTATGTGTGAATGATTTTTTTAATATAATAATTATTAATATTATCATTTAATTTTCACCAACATACGTAACCATACGTGGAAATTGTCAGTTTTATATGTATTACGAATCGATGAGGCGATAAAAATAAAATACCACAATTATTTAGTTGTATTATAATTATATTATAAGTTTATTATTATTACAGATTAGATAAATAATATTTTTAGTTAATTTTAACTATGACGGGGGTACTCACTATTATTACAGTTGCACCGACATTTGTATATAATTAAATAGATCACGGTCACGGGGAAACTGCGATGGGTGGTTAAGAAACGGCTGCCACTTAACAGACACTAATGAAAGATGTGCCTGTCAATTTAACGTCTAGTTCGTTTTAAGATCTTAGCACTGATTTACATTTTTAGTTAATATTGATATAAAAGCATGTTCTGAACATTGTACATTGCACATTCTGTACATCTGCATTGTGTATAGATGAAAAAGTTGTGGATCTCTAGCACTTTCCGATTCAATGATAAGGAATGTCTAAATCTTAACCTACCGTTCACCAAACATAATGTCCAATGCTAAACTTAATTGACGCTAGATAAAATCTTAATTAATGCAATCATTCGCATTAGATCATACAGTTTAGAATTATAGATATATATCATTACAAAACAAAATATATATACAAAGCTCATGTGTCATAATAACAAGGTGATTTCTGCATTCAGCTAACGAGTTATTTATTAACCTTTGTAAAATATAATAACAAATTTAATTATCTATCTGTAAAGTTATATTCATTATTCACTAATTATGTTACAACGAAGGTTGCGAGGGCAGTTAACTATATGTGTATACTGTATATATGTTTTATATCTATACTGTATATATGTGTATATATGTTCTGTTATTTACATATTGTAAATAACGAACCCGTTTAAGCGGAAATATATATAATATATATTTTATGTGTAATTGTTTATTTATTTGATTCACCGTACAATACGTTGTAGCGAAGAGGCGAACATTATGCTAAAGCCTTTCTCTGTCAGTCAACATTGGGCAGTTGGACAGCAATGAAGGTTTACAACGAAGTTAAAAACAGTAGCAACTGGTAATTGCTGATGATTATAACAATATCTAATGATAATAAATATATTAAGTTTTTAAACTAATGAAAGTATGTAAATCACGTTGATTCGATTCAGATGTCAGTAAGTGTATTTATAATATTGCAGTAAACTATGTCCGTTCACCCAACTTGATTCTATAACAGAATCCCATCTACAACTTGTTGGAATGGACCGTTCAAAAACAATCTGTTTGTAATACAATAGAGCCGATTGCTTTAATAACGAGTCAATACAACCCGTAACAATTGTGATATTAATAGCAGCCCTCAAGAAAGGGATATTCGCAAACAACCTTCGCTTAATTTAATATCCGCGGTGAATGGGAACGCCCCGGCGCGCACAATGGCCCATCGGCATTCCATTAACTAGTGGCGCAAACATATTGAGACGTATAAGGGTGGTGTCCGATGAGCCACGACGATATAAATGTACGTGTGATAATGATATTGGTACAAAACTGAATATTATTAATGATATTACTGACGGACTTGCATTCTACCTGGTTCAATATGGTTGTTGCAGCTAAAAGACTTCAAATAACAAATTATTATTTTTGTTACTTCATTTAATGCGGACTTCAGTTCTATGTGTATAGTAAGGCGTTGTCGGTTCGCTTTAGAAAATTCTGAGGGAATAAATTAATTTCTCAGTACGAAAAGTATTCTACATTGTAATATAAGTTGCAGATATGGCAAAAATCGTTTAAGCCTGTATTAGCGGTAGGCGTATTTAAACAGACAGATATACATAAATAGCAAAAACATGCTATGACCTCAATATGGATAACAAACTATCTGCCAAAAAATTTCGAAAAACTATTCGAAATACAGATTATCGGTAGGAATGCCTTCCGTACACGGTTTTATACTAAATCGATGGTACTTTGCAATTTTTATTTCAAATGTGCAAAGGAGTGATTACAATGAATAATTTTCAACCTTTTTAATACCGATAGAACTGAATTAAAAATGGATGTGAATAGGTAGAACTTACAGCGCGAGTCCCGCATCAACTCTGGGTCCAGACGAGTGCGCGATCCGCTTAACTCAATACAAAACGTCCAGCGTCCCGCACAGTCCTCGCTCTGTGTAACGACAGTAATGCTCTGTGCGCACTAACCGATTCCGGTTTTTACCTTTGACTTTTACGTGTACACGAATAGCAGCTATAACCTTTACGTTGCTTAATTAGCAAACAATGTATTAGAATTGATTTAAAAAAGCTTTCCCTCCTGAAATAGAATCTAGATAACGTAATTTTACGCTGTTTTATTTACTCACACACCGCATAAATAATATTTAACGATAATACATTAAAAGCTTAGATTTACTGTACTTATTTTGCAATAAACATACAAGTATCAATATCATTAGATAGTTGTTAAAAACGTGTACTATTTTATACATGATATCACAATTATTAGAATAAGAAGCAGCTGAATCAGTGACATAAACTTACGATTTATAGACATCTTCGACGTATCGGACGTCGGACGTCAGACGGTGTGTAGGGAACTGAATGCTGTTTATACTGGCGGTACAATTCGGGCGGCAACCGGCCGACATCCGCGGGACAAAACAAGACGGTACGCACTAAATAATTAACGGGCTGGAGCGTTTAGTTAACAATTGTAACCATTTGATAATATTGATATTTACCTATATTGAAGCATGCCGCTTCATTATATAGTGCAAATGTTAAACATTGAAGTGTACATATGTATGTATAAACAATTGTAATATAGTAGTTAGAAAAATACTAACAATATATTTTCCTACGTTTTATTACATGTAAGTATGTTGTAATTATTTATATTATGTGAAAGTGTGTAAAAATGTAGTGAGAATTAAGTAGAGTATATGTAGTTGCACTATATTATATGTAGTTTTTACTTTTTATCAGTTGTCGTTTCTGAGATCAAAAGATAGCCACATATTTACGCAAGTTCATAATACATTATATCAAAATTAGAAAAAAAAAACGTTTGAAATAACCTTTTAAATCTTTCCAGTTTTTGGATATGTGTAATTTATTGTACATATAGCATAATAAATATAGTATACAAAAAATATAGATTTTTTTTATTTTATGCCCAAAAGGCGTGACATGACAGACAAATAAATATTATGAATATAAATAAAAGACTTTCGATTAAATTCATTCCTCTATTGCCAATGTCGTATCGTATGTACATTCGACTCAGGTCCCGTGTGTAGTTATAATAAATCACAAGTATAGCACGATAAGTCCGCGGAAGGTTGGAGAATCACAGATAACTATCAAGCAGGCACTCGGAAGTTGCGCCGCCGTCGATCGGCCGCGCGCGGGCCCTCCGTACAACGACGGGCACGCCAAAACTCCTGCCGATACTACTTCACTTTATTCTCGATATTTATAATGACAATTTCATGTAGAATTAAGTACAATAGGCATAAATCTTGTTCATGTTCTAACTCTACTATTTCTATATTATTATCGATTCTATTATGATTCTTGTTCGATGTACTATGTTTCTTTACATCACAATATATACTCGCAACTGTTCCATTGTCTAGTCATATTCAATGGTATAATAGCAATAGACCACCGCCGCGCTGATTCAAAACTTCTTGATTGATTTCACAGACATCAATATCAATATAAATACAACATCTTTCAGTTATGCAGGATTACTTTTGTTTCCCATGATTTTACCGAAGACAAGCGAATTTTTAATATGTAATTACATGATTTGTAAGAAGGCATACATGTAAGATTCAACCCGGCCTTCCGTTTGGGAGATCGACTTTTAATCTAATAGATTATCACTGCCTCCTACTATATAATGCAGGATAATTATAATTGTTTGTCTTCTTTTGTTGACCCCTTTTAACGCAGGTATTGCAATCAGATTTTCAAAATCGGACTAAATAAAGAACAATCTTTGTGTAAACATAAATAATTCTTCTTCAGATTTTCTATCGAACATCATACTTGTCCAATCCATTAACAATTGTTGTGTTACCGCGGTGTTCGAACTTGAGTGTCGATAGGGACACGGTACTTGTAGCTATGGGGAAGTAATCAGTTTTAAATTAAAATATATTACTTAGTATATTATATATTTCGTTCAGTCTTGAAACAAATATAATTTACCCATTTTAAAATTTGAACGACATTCCAGTTTATTTGTTGTTTCTATATAAGGAAATGCTTGTTTATATTTGAGATTTATGAAAGTAATATCACGGACTGGATTTTTTATGTACGTCCACAATATTATGCGTTAAAAATGGGTCGGCCATTTTCAGTCAGAATGAAAACGACGGACCTGCTTGTTCATCATTACACCCTATAACTGTCCTTCTGTTGGGCTTGGGTTTCTTCTCGCAACGAGAAGAGTTAACGTTGGCTAAGTGCAGATTGATAGATTTAATCCAACGTAGAGAACATTAAGAGAAATTAAGGAGAAATTAAAGTTCCCTCACTATGTTTTCCTTTATAGAAACAAGTCATTTATATTGCACAGATGACTTGAAAAATGTGACGTGCGTAAAGAATTAACTATAGATAACATTTTCCATTGATTTACATAAGTAAAAAAAGTCTGCGACCCGGTCGGTCGCCCTGATGTTCAAATCACTAGGATACCTTTGCTAAAACTTTATGTTACAACTGACTCAATAAACTCTGACTGAAAGGTCCAAAATGAAAGTTTTGTCAATTATGGAATGATTCACTTTAATGTTCACATTCAATTTAATTAAAAATTAAATATAGAATCAACCGTTTAACCGTTAACGTCGCTACTAAGTTCTTGTGCAATATTAAATACGCAATAACAGGTAAAGACGTCCTTGAACCGACCGCTTATTTGAGGCCGTAAACAGCAACAAGAGATACGGCTAGGTAAGATACCAGAGTGATAGCTGGGCGGGCGGCCATAAATTAGGGCGCAGGGCGGGCGGTCGCGTGCGCCGCGGCCGTTAGTCGCGTCGCGTGCGCGCGCGCTCATTCTTTATTCATGCGGCTCGAGCACGCGAGACGCCGGATCACGCGTTTATCATCGCTGGTCTCCCGGCGACTGATTAACTTTGTTTTAAAATTATGCCAAGAAATTAAGCCAAAATCCCGTGATCACGGCTTAGTCAATCGTAAGTGATGGACAATGTTGAATGATGTTGTTTTACCTTTATACCTGGAAAACGAGATAACGGGCCAAATGATGGATGATTCACTCCGTAGTTGTAGATTGATTTAGCGAAGTCCTTAACAGTACAGAAGCCACTGACGAATTACTCACCAACAAGGATTAGTTGAGCCGGTTTATTAAATGGCACTCCAATTTTCCTAATTTTAACATCGAAAAAATTTTCATGATGATTGTCTTAATCACAGTGTGGCTGGTAAAAACATACATTGTACGAGACTACCGACGCCATTACACTTGGACATTTACTTAATAATTGAACTTTAATGTTAAAAAAATTTTTAGACAAATTATTTATTTGTTTGGCTGTCATCACTAAACACATCTTAAGTATAACGTTACATTCTTAAATTATCCCAACAGAATATGTTCTTTGAACGTGAAAACTATAAGTCGTAACTTTAGCCAACCGTAGTTTTCAGAAGTGGCTGTAAAGGCTTTGAGTAGATCCTAACAAGACCTTGCACGCAAAGCAAAGCATCAATATGTTATATAACCTCTAAGAAGTGGCGTAACCGGTATTATCAAAGGATTCTGCATAATCCCCGATAACGAGCGTTCGATTTGCTCT
>DWPT01004885.1:0-12754 GCA_018251895.1 Agathymus mariae mariae | reverse complement strand
CCCCGCCGAGGAGAGGAATGTACCAACCGGACTATTTTTAGTAATCAAACCCGATTCACCCCGATCTCCCCAACGAGACAAACAAACGGTCGTCAGTGCTAATAATGCTGTTAAATTTATAGTTAGGTTCCTGCAGCCCCGAAGGTCGTATTACATTACATCTAGATTTATTTACGGTTTGTTACCTAGGTTGTAATTCTAATTTGGTTCAATACTTAATGTGCAATGTTTACAAAAGGAACAGCGTACTCGCGTCGCATGTTGCATTGGCATCCAACGCAAAGCTAACAAGGTTCCAGTGTAGCGGACTGACTAATAAAGAATAATTAATATTCTTAACTTCTTTTCTTAATAAAACATTAATAGTGCTGAATTACATTGTTATATTTTATTTAACTGTAGGTCACCTTTGTTATTTGGGTATCAGGTGAAAAATACAGATTAAGTTAAAACTCGATATTTCAATAACTATAGAGTATAGCTGTTATATATAGTATAGATAAATATGAAGGATAGTTTGTGGCACAAAACATGAACTCGTTACCGCGGAATAAGTTACAAGTTAAGTTCGTTGAGAAGTTCATTTGATCGATTAGTAAAAAAGTTAATATTGTATTTTGTAGTATAAAAATAAATATGATTCTAGTTTATATAATTCTAAGCACCAACACTTAAAAAATAAAATAGCGTAAACATAAAGCGCTGGACAAAAATTAATATCAATAAACTTTTATACACTCACTACCCCGTACTAGGATCCCCTATGTTGGGGGTGGCGTGGACATACACAAATATGACATTACAAACGTCCATGACCCGAGAACACACATTTATCTGTCACGTAAATGTCCGCCCTGGTCGGAATCAAGCCCGGGATCCCTCCCTGGGCAGGCAGAACACTACCAACCGTGTTATGGGTAACGATTGTTCATTGGAGCGAACGAGGCCTACTCCTACCAATAGTAGTGAAATAATAATTCGATCTAATTTGTTTATCAAATTCTAGAATTTAACTTAGAGTCTATCCCCTTTTATATGTTTAAATTGACAATTATATTGGCACATCAATCTTCATTCAGTAAAGAATTTTCAGGTTTTTAGTAAACACAAACAAATTGGTACCCAATCCTTTGTGGATGATTGTAGAATAATTAACCAGATTAAAAAACCCCGAGTACATGAACAGTCTCGTGTTTTGACAACACATTTCATGGAATTGCATAAATAACCAACCGAATGAACCGAACTTAATCGAGCCTCATCCAGGGCTGACAATCGAAGACAGCATAGAGAGTCAGAGAAATAAAAATGTTACTACGTGGACTACATACTTTCTTTAGCAATTTTCATAACCTTTTTAAATTTAGAGACACGCTAAGATGTAAATAAACTCCTAATACTGCAGAAAAGGATTATTTTTAAAGTACCTATTGATAAAAAGAAATCTAATCTAATATAAACAGGAGATAATAAATTTTCTAAAGACCATAGATTAGTCACGACAAAAAAGAGTTCGAAATAAGAAGCACCATAAATAAAATTTAGATCCTTTCGGCACCGACCGATACGACCATTAATCCAACTTTAATATTTCAATGTGATTCAAGAATTTATTGACAATTTCAATTCTTATTTTTTTACTTTTAACAGCTATGCATTATATTTATAGAATAAGTTTAAACTGCTTTCAAAATTTAAATATAAAGATTTATCTGCCTCAAATAAATTATATCACTGGATTATTTATTTTGCTCAGATTGTTGTTGTAACGCCAAACAATTATAATTATTATGTTGATTAAACATTTTTTAAGAACTAAAAAAAATATTGATAATCGATGCCCATAAAACAAATAATAACACGCTTGAAAAAATAGCCCATGGATTAGGTAATGTGCGAAATTAAAAATTATACAGACTTTGGAGCAAAAAACTTAGCTCTTTTTTTAAGTTTACTGCTCATAGTATGGTGTGCCGGTAGCCGTGCTCGGACTAATCAATGCTGCGTATAGATAAGCGATAAAGTTATTCCATAGAAACGGCAGGCAAGTCCTTCCGCGGCGACTAGACGACGGCCATTGAACCGCGCACCTGTCGCTCCCTCCTCACCCCTGGCTATTTTTTTCTCAAGTCACTTCCGTTCCACGGTTTTTACGGAGCAGTCGATAACCTGTCTGATAATCGCGGATACGGCTCATTAGCGGAATCGCTCCCGGCTATGTTGATTGCTGTGAATCGTTTAGCTCTCGCGAACTCACAGCTCCGATTCGACTCCTCGATGGGGTAATTCGTTGCACTCCAATAAATGGTCGCTCACTACCCCAGTGTCATTGACTTTTGACAATTTGGCCAAGACGAAGACCGGCCACCATTATCTATGCATCTACAGTGTCAAATCATAAATAGAGGCGAAGACGAGTTGCTTTATAGCTGAGATTTTTTGCTGCAGCCGAATCAAAGCAATCGAAATCAAAGCGTACCTAATGATAATGGATGTTTTTGTCGTAAAAAAATTGCGGTATGCAAACGTTATATTTTTTGATGTGAAACTTCACTTCATATTTTTCTTACGGCATTCTTATATACCTATTATTATATATCTATTACGTAAGCTTCTAATATTGGATCATTGTAATTACAATTGTAATTGTAATTACCCAAGACAGTAGTTTACAAATATTTTTCTTGTGATGTTATCTATTTGTTTAGCGTCAAAACTACAGCATACGATTTTAATTAAAAAGCAAAACTTAGGATGTAACTTATTTAATTATGGTAAATATAATTAATATTTGTATGTGTTATAAGTGTAATTTAACAAAATGTTATGTGTATAATAATAATTAGTAAATAATTTGAACAAAATTTACGTAATAATTATACTTCAGGAAAAGTCTGTCTTTGTTACACGAAATGCCTTAAAATAAAATAAAAAGTCTGCTAGGATCCTTACTATTAAGATAGTTAGGTAATTAATAATGGTACATAAAACCAATTGAAAAGCTGTGTATGTTACTACTTATATATCTAAAATAAACTGGACGCATTTACGTATTATTAAAACAGTTTTTCTAAATTTTTCTGTTGTTTTCAAATGTGTATAGCCTTAACGAATGTACTGTCGGAACTATGATTTTATACACCTACTCATATGTTGATAAATATAATGGTTAGTGCAGTTGATTACGTTAAACAAAATGTCATCGAGTTCTACAGCTTGTTACGGCACAATAATTGTGTATGCGGTTACTGCTTTAACGTTAAAAAACAAATTACCAACATCATTATGTACGGTTCATACTTCGATTTAATTACATCTTTAAACTGTAACCATTAAGAAAATAGTTTGTGATATGTGTAAAATCACTTGAGCATAAGTACCTTACTCGTTTTAAGCTACTTTGGCTTGAGTGAGTTTTAAATATGAATAGCAATGTGCAAAAGTTTAAAAAAAAAGTGAAATACTCAATTATTATTCAAAAATCATTTCATATACCTGTACCTATTATTAGGAATGTAGGCTTATTCCAGTCTTATAAAAAGTCCGTTCCCATAACCGTAATCACTTGTATTTTTTATAAATAAATTAATGTACCAATCGTAATTTATCGCGAAAAAACATAAACACTTATCTACGATGTACATGATTTATTTCAATAAATTGAATTTATGTTGCCAAAGGCCGTGTGCCAGACAATTTCAGAGGCTGAACCTGGCTGTCACATTGTACGTGTTTTCCATTCGAGTATTTAATAGGCAACCCCGTAGGCATTTCAGAAAGGACTGCGGTTCTTTTTAAAGTGAAATACAATTGTCCCTGGGTTGCAGCAGCCGTATACCTCCAGAAGGAGGCGTATATATACAACACATATAAGAAGCAGTTGAATTCTATGTAAGCAGTTGTATTCTGCCTTTTATTTATCAGTGATTTATCATCATATAATTAATTTTTTTCATTCTCTTACTCGGTATTGTATTTTGAGCATTAATTCGATTTATTTTGGAAAGCCCTTTCCGTTTTTGGTGATGTATTTTTGCCATAATCATTGAAATCCAAAATTTCAAGTAAGGTTTCGCGGAAGTAATCGCTATATTAACGATGAACTCTTTGTAATTTGTTATATTATTTCTGATTTGATTACAGTATAGAATAAAGAGTATCGGTCTATCTATGAACATAATTTATTTCAAGTAAATTTATGAAAAACAAAACAGCTCAACACCACAGACACATATTTTATGAATTATAAATAAATTGCTGGTATCGAGACATTTTTTTATTATCGTCCAAGTAATATATAGATATGTGATAACAATAAGTTTTTTCATTAGTTATATGAACCTTTTTTTATTTACTGGAACACTTGGAGGGTTTTATCAACCAAAATCTGAATGCGTTCACTATACATGTCTGCAATGACTTCACATGTAGGAACTCGGAACTCATAAATTGCAAATATTTCCGTAATGTAAATACTCATTTTTATAAATACGTAAACCTAAAATCGTAGTGTAAAGCTCACGTAAGCATCGGCTTAGTGCTTGCACTACGGCCATTGTATTATTGTTCCGCAGGTTTCGACCTCACATTCCTCGGCAACAACTGCACTTGAGTCAACAATAGGGCGTGACGTTTATCATATTTTGTGTAGGCCAGTTCACTTACAAATTCTCTGTCACACTGCGAACATGTAATCTTTGGTGTTTAATTGTAAGTATGTTTAATTTTAGTTTTCATCACGTGCACCAATGAAACAGGCGGTTGATAGAGAAATGAGTAAGTGTTAAAATAGTGAAGAAACTATGTGATCGGAAGTCAATGTTGTTAGTAAATTTATAAATTTGTAAAATTTCATATCAGAACCTATGATTCACAATCTGTTCGCTTCGACAAATATGATGCCTAAGCTCATGTTATAATTCAATTATTCATATTATAATAGGCGCAACCAGAAAAAAATACATATGTTTTCCTCAAGCACCAAAATTTTACCTACCTACTTACACCTAGCCCTTCAATATATAATAGATAATATTATCGCGTGTAGGCATATAGGCTTTATTTTATGCTTTACTTTATATAGTTTCTTAAAGTATTGACTGTTCAATTGAATTTGATCTATAGCGTTGTTAAATACTTTTTATTTTTAACAAGATTTGCAAATAACCAACACAACCAACGGGTATTTTCATGTTTAATTTTAAATAATATATAAAATAACGTGCGCTTGTATCATTTTATGGATGTGCATAAGATTTTTTTTTTTCGTTATTTTTATCTCCTCCATCACCATCTTACAATCTTCTCGAAACAATCTTCAATATAATGACGTTCGTCCGTAAATATATTCATACTTAGTTATGAATAAATTGGTTTTAAATTAGTTACTGTAGACGCCTTTCATTTTTTTAGGTAGTTGCTTCTTCGGAACTTACTTAAACATTATCGTAACGTTTGGCGACGGTGTTATAGAACTCCGCAACCGTAACTCATTTTAATGATTTAGGCAGTTTTTATTGATTAAAATTCAAATATCACAAATTTCAACAATCGAATAATCCGAAATAATTTCATATTTGGAACTGTAACCGAAACCTGTAAATTATTCATATATCCGTATCCATATCAATATCCGAAATTTCATACCCATAACATCCCTGAAGTTACTGTTAAAATGTTTGCTTACTGTCATAATGTGTTCTCAACAGCATTAATTCACATGAACTTGCAACGCTAACAACACAACAGCATAACCGGTACACAGAGCTCGGGTTTCGCTAACGCTAAACTTAATCTTCCGGAAATAGAATATTACATCGCTCGGGTGGCGTAATTAAAAATAATGTAAGTTGTCGGCACAACAGTCATTGCACTGTAATAGACGCTGAACAATGAAGGTCGAGGACCTCTAGGTCACAACAACCTTAAACTATTAACGCGTCAGAGGCGCCACACGTCACAACAATTTTTATCGCATTCCAATGAAATCAATAGCGCTACATGCGTTTTGCTTTTGTTTCGGGATTTGATACATGGTGTTTTTTTTTTTACGATTTTACATTTATGTTTTTATATGTAACCGTCTGTGCGATTACATTTGATCGTGTAATTGCTAACTGAACATCGTCGATTTAGATGACATTGGATAATATATTTGTCATTTTAAATTCCACGGATGGTACTATTCGTGATATATATTGTTCGTTATAACCAATTATAAAGTAATATTCTCAAATTATTTACTTATTACAAAGTCAGCTACGCCAATCAGTTGTTACATTTTTTGTTAATATCGTCCCACCGATGAGCCCGGGTCTCCTCTTGCAATGAGCTGGGTTAAGGTCATAGTCCGCCACACTGGTTATTTGCGCGTTGGCAGACTTCACACACCTTTGATAACATTGAGGAGAATTTCATATTATTATAATAGGGATATCACTGATAATTTTAACGAAATTATGTCAAAATATAAATACTTGTAATAAGAATATGTAGCAATATACTGCTAAATTGCTAATAATATATGTTCATATCATATATATTTGAGCATAATATAATTGAAGCATTACTTATTATGTTTTTAAATAGTTACCATGTTATCGTGACACTGAACAACTTGACTAACTAAATATTATGATACTTAATAAAAGGTACATAAATCGATAATTTAATTATATTATAATTCTCAAGTACTTTAAGGTCTATACTGAATACAAGAAGCTTGTGTTATAATATTTTCATTGGATGATATAATAAATGAAGATGTTTTCATAAACACGCCATTTCCTTCATCCATCAACGTGACGTATTAACGTGTAGGTACAATAGATAATTTTGCTATCCCACAAGTTACAATAGAAAATCACAGTATAGTTTATTTATATATTTTATGCCATGAAATGAAATCAAAGCAGATGATAATGTACTTATGTACCTCACTACTTAAAGTTCTTTATTTTAATTTAAATATCTACATTACTCTTGTATAACGAAAACTAAGAATTTAATCGAGTTTAGTCAATTTCAACCACTTTAAAGCAGTCTACTATTATCAAAGTGGATAATTTGAGTTTCTTAATGTGAAATAAATTGTATTTATCCGTAAAAAAAACTATTATTATACTTTGATTTTTGAGCTATGTAATTTTAACACATATCTATAATTTTTATTAAAAACCCATCTGTGGATAAATATCGCCTATACAGAGGGTATAGCTGCCATAATAGCATATCAGTTAACTACTCCAATAGAGATGAATTCAAACGGACATACATACTTACAGTTCTAGTCTGTTTATGAACGTTTTAAGAGTTGACAATTTATCAATTCCGCTGATAATAGAGATTTAAAGCGTTATTATTAAACATTATATGTATATTATTTCTACGACTGCTGTACACTTTTACTGATTCTGTTGAGCGTCGTGGAAAGGACTTTAGATTCGATTAGATATTCTATATTTTGATTCAATATATTATGTATTCCATAGATACTTAACGAAGTGGATCAGATTTATTAGACCGACCTACGAATTAAATTACCGCATACCGGAGCGACCAATTGGGGTTACGTTGTTGTGATGATGTCGCGAATACGACCGGATCAGACAATCTACTCGTATATATTGTAGTCTGTAAGACATCTAAAAAGTATTTTCGTTTATATTATGTGTAGACTGGAATACCAACACATCCTCCATAAGATACGTTCGATTTTAAAAACTTTGATTTCGTTTACTTTGACGGTTGTATATTTTAATTTAGAAGATTAACCTCGACTTTTTATACTAAATACTTATTTCCCTACAAGTATTTTATATGAGAAAATCTGTACTTTTACAAGATAAATATTACTCGTATTAAAAACTGTTACTCAATACTAGGCATCAGTCACAGAAGGATCTATGAACATGAATGGATTATGACATAATATTAACATACCTGCGACGGGCCCAAGGGTGGCTGCGAACAGCAAGAAACAGGAGGCGACTATTAGCTGCATGTTTTGATAGTGCGTGCGTGATCGGTCAAGACGTGAGACGTACACTCGCAGGAGTGCGCTTACGCAACACGGGACACTCGGGCACACTGAACGCGCGCTGCCCGGGACCCCCCCTTATAACGGAGACGCGTCCCTTGCTTGCCACCAATGAAGTATCGGCTAAACCGCGTCTACGGGTGACGACTATACTCCTGCATCCATCGCTCTTTTTGACCGATCACATAGTTTAGAGCACTGAACGTGCCTGGTAATAGTTGCGAAGAACCTCGCGGGTTCAGCGCGCTGTCGACGGAGCACGTCAGCCGCGGACGTCCGGCGCACGGACGCACGGCGCCCGCGCTCCTCGACACGGGAGTTATCTCGGCAAATCGTACCGCACAATAGTTTGCGTTCGCGCTCAATTTGTTCTTGTTGCGGTCGACGCGAATTCTTCGCTTGTCCAAAGGGTTGTCGTAGTTTTTTCTCGGATCACGACGCGGTACGGCACGCTTCAAGGGTGTGCCTTTATTATATCTCCCAGTGAGGATCATGGAGAGCCCTTCAGCAATTATAGCGCGCATCCTAATTTATGCTTGCAACAAAACAAACCCGATCGACAAAACTTACATTCGTTTTTTATACGTATGGAATGACTAATATAATTAACGCAAAAGCCTATCCTATTGAAACTTCACCATGAATAATTTTAAACCTTATACGTTTGTTATAACCAAGATACTAAATTAAAACACAGTTTGTAAAATTTGATTGCTAAAAGTATATTATGGATTGAAATTTTGTATGGGTAATAAAATAAAAGATAAATTATAATTTACTATTTGGAATTCGTTTCCTTTAGAGGTATATCGAATTAAGGATGAAGTTTCTATAGGACGTGAGTAATTTTTGGAATCTAATATTATTTTATTGACGAGTGATGATGATTTGGAATTAATGTCATCGATATTAAGCAATCATTTATCAATAAACTCTACATTACGAGTCTTTACTTCTCAATCCTAATACAATACTGGAATACCAATTATCTAAGTGGGAATGTGTCTAATCTGATCAATTTAATCAAACCAAGAGAAAATAAATGATGTTCATTGCTGATGATTTCATGATGTTCTAAGTTAGTTCACGTTAGCATCAAGATTACATCGCCACTTACGTGAGCGTAAAAAATACATCAGAGGGGATATAATTTTGAATTTATGTGTTATAATTATATTTAATACAACAGAAAAGTTACACGACTGGTTCCTATCAAGTAGATCAAGTAGAGATTAGAGAACTAGGTACCAAAGTAAATGGCTGTTATGTATATTAATTGAAAATTGAAATAACAAAATTAACGACTTTGAAATTATAACTTTTATTTAAACATTTGTACTGTATTTTAATAGATAAATAAGATTTGTTTTTGTGTTATATTTAAATGTTACATTTGCATGCCATTGCTTTAGCTGAATAAGAAACCACTTAACCATTTGTAACTTATTGAAAGCAAATAAAGTTTATTTGATCCTAATCTTATCTTATAAACTTGGTTTAGCTGGACGCATGAAAAACTCTAGGTTGCTAATATCTCAAAATAATCAAATCTATTAGATAAATACTGTTACTTTTTAAAGATTTTAAATCACTTTAACACAATAAAATAGTTATCATTTTCCCATTCAATCTGTCGAACCGTTACAAAGTTATATCAAAGTGATACATACGTTTTCGTTAAAAAATAATTTTTGACATTCTTTTTCTCATACAAATAGATGTAATGACACAGATAACACTAACGAATTCGTGAAGCGAAGATTAAATTTTATAGTTTCTTTATATGGATATCAATTACTGTTAAGCTCGTTCTTATTTTATTTTAACCCGATAAATGTAAGTAAATCATCCTCGCGCCGTCTATGTTACGATCTTAATTATTTAACGCACCTGAATAAATTTATAAAAAAGAAAGATGACCGGTGACACGAGGAGCGTGAGGTATTTGTTTGGAATGAAATAAGTACAAGATAGTATAGGTCTTATTTAAAAATAGTGGAACGAAAACACTACTATCTGGCTTCAGGAATAAACATACACTTAGTTTTGTTTTATTATTTGATTCGCGAGGAAGCAATCTATATCTGACATCGGAACAAGGTAGGTATACATACCTACGTGTAAAAAGCCGATCAAGTCCGAGTCACACTCGCATGGTATAAGGTTCCGTGCGGAAAATCTGTATATGTCATGGACTTCTTTTTGAATATCTGTATAACGAGCAGATCTTATAGCGCAAACCATGGACATTCGCATACCATAAGTATTACCAACGCAACGCGGCGATCATGAATTAGTACGTGGAAATTGCTTATGATTGGATCTCGACCCCTCAACTGAAACACGTCAATAATATTTCACGGTTTATTCTAGAAGAATGATGATAGCCAACTAAGTATAAGCCATAATACTAACGGTGTTATACCGCATATGACACAGCGTAGACCTAGCGCTACGAGTCGTCGGTTGTTTAATAGTACGCGAAACAACCATGGGAGATTGGCTTGGACTCTAAAGATAAATAGAGCCCAATACATCCTTTCTTACATATTTTTATTTAATAAATCAAATCATTTTTATTTGTATCCTTTCTAATATAGTGTATCGTTCTTAATGATTCGATGCATTGGATGATTTTTTTTTTCTAAGTAGACCTTTTAAATGATTCCCCAAGGCATGTCATGCTTCGTCCGTTAATTTTACAGGCGATGACCATGTATGAAATATCTCGCTTAAGGGTAATAAAGAGTTTAGAATAGGATGTGACAAACGTAGAAATAGACACGCAAGTAATCCTTTTATTGAATTCCCGTTTTGTCGTTAGGTGTATGGACCCCTAAAAAGTATAATAACAGATCAGAGAGATGTAGATCTTGTATTGTCAGAGCTCAGTATCTGATTTCACTGGTCGTTGCTATTTCTTAACGCTTATCTCTACATTCTCAGCTAACAAACAAATATAATTGTACCTACATTTGCAATATTTTTCAAAATCAAATAATAGTGACCTAAAAATGCTTGAATGAATTACAATATAAAGTGTCATTACCAAATTGTATAATAATTAGTTGAAGTAATTAAATTTCTTTGTAGTGTACAAAATTTGTACAATTTTTTTTTATCATTGTTAAATGTATTTAAATATTTTCTTTTCTGAGTTCATTATAGTTTCGATTATAGATATTATTAAAATCCAGATCTTATTACAATTACTAACAAATTGATACTTAGGTTTAGACTAATAGCCAAGAAAAGAAGCAGTTTTCCAGTTCTAACTATCGCTAAAGTTGAAACTGGTATATGTTGATAGATTATTAACAACCTTTCATCGTTGCAGCCAATTTACTGCTATATGACATACTGGAATACGACTGTTTGTATAAGACCGCACTATAATGAAGCAAAAAATATGAATTTATTATGAGACTTCCAGCAAGACCTTTCTGCAATTTTTTTACTGTTTTAATCTTGTACTTTACATGTAACTTAGCATGACGAATAGCTCACGTATGCCATCTATGCTGAGTTATGAAAATGAGCGAAAGAATAACAATTGAGCCGACAAATAGTTGAGGCGACTCATGAGCATGCGTGTACACACAAACGCCAGGTTGTATATTAGATCTATGCTAAAATAAAACCACAGAGAACGCCCATAAAGGGTTACCACGTATTCTCACTGCCCCAGATACTGTCTATTTAAATTTATTCTGTACTTTTGTTACAAACTAAGTTTTATACACAAAAAGAAATGTGATTCCGATATTTAAAAAAAATTGGCACAATTTTGTGAGAGAAAATTATCATACATCGAAGTACTAATAAGTAAAAATTGTTAGTATTTATCCTTAAAGGTTTCTACAGTCTATTTCAGTTTTTGACAATTGAAATCATAAACAATCATCACACGAAAATGTTTCCGACGCAAATGTATTTTTAAATGAGACACAGTATATATATTTCAATGTAGGTCGAATAAAAATATCGAGGGAAATTTTAAATTGAAACATCCGTATGTTTACCAAGAAATAATTGTATTCTATTTATTTATTTATAATATATGTATAGTTATATTTTAATATAACTCGTCTGTCATGTATGCTTAAAAAACTGGTTTGCGAAATCATGATAGCATTGTAAATGAACAAAGTTTAGGTGTTACTCACAAAGCGGAACGTATATCATATAATTGGGATAAAATAATTTCGAAAGAATGTTACAAAGTAACTTTATTTTTGTCAGACGAAAAATACATACGAGTAGGTGTTTCCTACGTCGTCTAAAAAGTTTCACCGACGTAAGTTATCACTGCAAGAGAAGCGAAGGAATGAAATGTCCGGAATTTTTGATGTAGCGTCTAATTTTGTTTTTGTCATGGTGACCCTATGCCGGTGAAGTTGAAAGCGGCCGCTGTGGCATCACCACTTTGAGCTTGTACGAATAGCTTTGAAAGCTACGTTAATTGGTGATGTTTGCTGGCGAACCACCAGCCTACCAGGCTGGCTGCCTGTGACATGGACGACCTTTTCGTATAATATCCATGTACACAACCACAGTTACGTGTTGATAGTGTTCAATGAAATATACTGTTTTGACAAATATGTCACCTCAGTGATGTGACTAGATAAACTCAGGTTGACTAGGTATATTAAAATACCGTTGACTTAAAAGCTAGCATATTATTTAGTCCACCTTTTTCTCATGCGTTTTGAGGAT